>JAJJWW010014127.1:0-93532 GCA_023531295.1 Papaver armeniacum
ATTGGGGTGTGGATGAGGAATGAATCTAAACTCTTCAACAAATGTAATCACAAAGATATGCTTGTAGATTCGAGAGATCAACTGGTGCAAGTCCGTTCAACCATGAAATGAAGGCTCCTGGGGACTTGCCCTAAGCAAGCCACAAGAGACGGGGCTGACCAGAGGGTTAAGAAGATGAGATTGGTATATACATTGCTCGTTTATGACTTGTGGTTTAAAGATGAGCAACATGTTGATGTAAGCAGGCTCTCATGTTTAATACGACTAGACACACTTGGTTTCGAGAATCACACAACTCTGTTCCCATTAATAATGAAAGGAAATAGACCCTATTTATACAAGTCATCGAGTCTTCATTCGTTTCCTTGCAAGTGGAGGTGGTGGAACAGATGAGCAGTGGAGCAAACAACACACACGCCCGGTTTCACTTTTCCTGCTCATCTCTAACTGCCCATGTGACTTCCAATATGCTTCCTTATGGATGGCGGCCGCACGTCGCATTTGCAACGCTACCAATACCCGCAGTGTGCATCCCCGCCGGGGACATGATTGATGTCTGAGGTCGGCGGATCGCGGATCCACGTAAAGATAGCACGGTATCGCTGAAATTGGCAATCGCGCTATTTGGCGTAAAGCCCATACTTGTGGCACTGCAGATTTATGCATCAAAGACACGGCGGTAAAGCAATGATGTTGGTAATGACTCTTTACCAATCAAATAACTCCTACCGTGTGCTGTATAACCAAGTCATATGGTCGGACGGACGAGATGATGTTTGGAGATGTCTATCCTGCCAACATCAAGTGAAATTGGTTTTTAAAGAGGCGCGTAAGCATTTTCGCTACATTCTAAACCCAAGACGAAGATTTTAGACAGACTACCACTCATATGCGTGGTCGACGCGATGATGGTGCGACACGTCCATGTTCACCTGCTTCGTGAAGATGTGCAATCAGCGCCACTTCACTGGACCGGCCAAAGAGGAGTGGTTGAGATCGGTGCTCGCAGAAATCCCTTGCCGCAAGGACAAGTCCCACGACATCCCAAGCTCACGTAAGTGCCCATTTACCCATCTTGGTCTATCGGTCGATCACAACAATGGTAGAGGTAGGCTAGTGTTCACACTCTATACCGATTATCCTTCCGCAGAAAACGTGATTCAAGCAATCAAATCATCCTAAAGTTGAGCGGTCGACTCAACGCGATTTGGAGACAAATCGTTACATGCCGACGGCAAGGCTGGATTAGTCAAAGGTATGCCTTGGTCAACGGCAAGAGGAGGATGTGGCCCATGCGGGCTGCGTCAAGATTTGGTCTTGGTTAATCCAACTGCACCTTCCATTCGTATCGGCGCATGGACGCCGCGGACACTCAAGCCCTAATTTTGGCTTTCGTGCCTGCCCCATATGCTCCCTTTTCGATTGAATTTGTTGTAATTAACCATGGTTAATATTTTGACCATTAATATATGTAGGCGGTCACACGTACGGTGTCGTACATGCCCGGGTCCTTCGAGTTCACATCTACACCCTCCATCTATGCCTCACAAGCATGGATTGCTGAGACCGTTTTCACACATACAGCTGTGAACCCAATTTAGGGCTTCCTTCCGCCCACACACGTTCAGTATCGCTTTCTGCATGTTGGCAATGGCTTCCACTCATGGGTCAATGTGCATTCCATACCCGTTTGGGTGATGGAATTGATCTGGTGTCATCCAATCATGCTTTGTGGAGTTTGACGCACTCATGATTTGATCATATCCGGGCAAGCTAAGGCCGTAAGATTCACGTGTTTGTAGACAGATGACTGATCTGGCTGTCACCAATCAAATAGGAGTTGGGATGACTGCGATTTTAATGTATCCAGAGACTGATAAAACAAGTCCGACGCTTCAACCCAATAGTATAACACACTTGGTAGGCCTGAACGTAAGCGATAATACAATTTATGGCCTAAGCAGTAGGGACAACAGATGTCATGACCACCACCGTACGGGTATTTCACAGACATGATTCATTATATGCTTTGAGGCTCCTATGTACATTTCCAGAGCAACACTACCGTCATGCACACCGATAATGGGCACAGAAATATAAGGCCCATATGAAATCTGGCATGGGATTGTTGGGCCGCACGTCCCAACCCCAGGAATTTCATGTATTCACCATCATGTCGCTGTTCCATTCTTGGCAATGGCGACATCCATACTTATGTCAGCCTTATCTTTTATAAGATGCCACAGATGATTTTCCGTTTTTTTTTTTTTTTTAGACAAATTTAACCTTAAACGAAAATCCACCATCATTGAAGTCTCTCGCTTATACACATAATGGTTATAATAATAAGAAAGGACGTGTGACATGGCACGCAGAGACAGTGGTAAAAGGAGTTTACCTTAAGAGGCACACGACTTAGCGTTTTCCACGCTCACGCTTGTATGGATCCCTGTGCTTCTGCTTTCGTATTTAATCAGATAGAAATTCCAATAAAAGAGGAATCCTTATTCTATTGGATTCTTCCTAATTTTGTCTATAAAGAAGCCAAACCCCTTTCTTTTTCTCTATTTTTTTTTTTTTTTTTTGTTGTCGCCAAACCTCCCGTCTGACTTTGTCATTGCCAATAGCGTTACACTGTGAGTCGCTTAAGAAAGCATGGGAGTCGCTGCCGGAACCGCTAATCACGCCTGAGTCACCGTCCAGGTGCTTCAGACTTTTTTTTTTTTTTTTTGTTTTAACGGTGAAACCCTAGTTTGCTTAGGGCAAACACCTTTTCAGAAGACATGTGCATGCTTAGCTTTCTCCACCATTTGGCTTGAACTTATTATCATTCCTAATGCATTGAAAGAAACCATGATGCATGCGATTAATGAATATGCCCAACGTATGCCGAATAACGGGTCTTATTCACATATGTCGACCAAATTTACTCTAACTTGAACACCTGAATGGCATTTGAAATTTAATCCCCAACACTTTGAAAACTTGAGTTACACCGTAGAATTTAAAATCAACACCAGCCTAAATTTATTAATTCTAAATCACTGCGCACCATAACCGTACTTGGGCAAGCCATTGTATGTCTTAACGGTGAGTTGTGTGTTTTTTGCTTGGTGTGATCATATTTCTCATGCGTCATATTAGGTTTCCACTCTGCTTTATTTCATTATGTAGTATAGTAATTTTGTCTATGTCTTCCGGGAGATAATGTTGTCAGAAGTGTTGATAGTTTAAAGATATGCCGCATCAACATGAGTTGTTCACCGTTTTTCCAACATGAACATCCTTCCTTATGTAAGATATGTCTTGCTTTCCTACTGTAAAAGGTAGAGTCGATCCATTTTCTTCCCACTTGTGATGAGATTTTGTCTCTCCGAGAAACGAATATCCGCTCTCCTAATACTCCAAGATTTATACAAGCCCACCTGGTTCTATAAGGATTGATGAGGCGATGTCGAGTAATAAGGCATTAAGGACAATTTGACCAAAGCACAATTCGATACAACATGGCACACTTCTAAATTATATACACAATTTGATCATCTTCACTTTTGCTATTTTATTTATAAACACACATCTAATGTATATACTCACTCATTACCGTGGAGAGCAACAAGGTTAATGAACTGCCTAAGTCTTTTTTATTAGTTTCAAGTGAACAAAGTAACATGATGCTATACTTCAAAGTGAGGGATTCGAGAGTCCGGACAAGGAGGAGAAAAAGGATGCTAGATGCTTTTACACTTGAAGTGGTTTTAAGGGTCTTCTCTCCAGATCTTATTAACTGCTACAGAGTTGGGAAAACGAGCCCGCTTTGATCATGCTCTGCTCCTTATGGCTATCCAGATGAAGACGTGATGATGGTTCAGGGAAGAAGACCATAAGAGGAGCTTGTTAGACGGAAGTAAAAGTCAAGTGCAGGTGAAGTTCTTCCCAGGCCTGGCTTGTTCCTGATCACGTATCTTTCATCCGGACGCTGATATGGATATGTACGTTTCTAACCCAAAGAAGGGAGCTTTATCGTTCACTTGCTCAGCGCCTGAGGAATACGTAAGATATTCACTCGTACTCCTCATCAACAAGAACTTGTACGGCGTTCCTAGAATACTCCGATGGAATAAGTAGCTGTTCAAAGCTGTGGCATGTAAACTTGTGGATGTATTTGACAACATTTCTTCCGAGATTTCGCTCCATGGGGGTTTACCCACTCTTCCATCGGCAAGACCTTTGCCGATTAACTCCAAGGCATTGCATATGTATTCATATGTTGACCATGAGATCCGGGGAAATTATTTACACGCACTGTATTCTGTGGATAAGCAGGTCCCGCCTCTATTCAATTCAGAGAATTTTCTTCGTGACTCGTACAACATTGATGTGGCCGCTGCGTATGGGATTTGACTGCAGTGTTCCATTTATCCGTCCAGCCAGGGCTCGGAGAATTCCTTCCACACCCAACAACGCAAGGTTCAGACCGGTGAGCCTCTTTTCCGTTTCTATTGGGAGAAACCTGTGGTGACCGAAAGAAAGAATTTGGGGAAACAACTGCTGATCTTCCAAATTTTTAAGAGTGTTGCACTAATTCCGAGTGAGCCATCTTTCCGACGTCTACTTAAGCATTTCGCTGTCACCCAGTCCAACTACAGAGCCGAGGATCATACTCCCTAAGTAGGAGAGAGAGACCTAAGAGGCAAGGCATGGTCCTGCCATCCCAATTCTTCTAATATGTATTTAAACCTCCCTCCACGGGTCTTCATTTCTCTGAAGCAAGTTCTTCAAAACGATCCTTGTTTTAAACCGTGAACCATAAAGATAGCTCTCTGTAAGTATCACGATTCAAAACTGAAGGCCACAGATCGGTCATCATGCTGAGAAGCTCGGGCGTACACCCTTCGCGCCGAAGTCCCATGTATTTTATCTTCGTCGAGAAGTCCTGCTGTGATGACCTCTGATGTCGAGAAGTCCGGAAGAAACCGTCTTTCTCCGAGTGTTAAACGACAAGAGATGACAAGCTCTTGGCTACAAAGCTCTCCTTAATGATCTTGTCGATTGGGTCGTGATGGAAATCTCGCACCCGCAGACAAATAGATGCCTGGGCAGCGGAGAGACGGCGGTCACTGGGGAGTTGAGACTCGCTCCCCAAACCATCCCCATTGTGGTTCCGACCACATGGCTATCATGCGACTTTTCCGAAAGGCCTCCGCAGAATCGACAAGACCCGCAAGGGGTCGTCGGGTCGTGGATGGCCCGGGGCTTTGTTCGATCCTCCTGCCCGTCCTTATCCAGGCTGCGGGCCGTGACTGCAGCGTCTAATTTCAAGAGGCCAGACACGGCGCAACAGCAGAAACACCATTGCGCTCACGCGGTCGAAGAGTCGTCTTGCATTGGTCGGTCCGTGTCCAAAGAAGCTTTAGTTTCTATCTGTGGGGATGAGCGCTGGACTGTGGAACAGTTTCTAAGAGGTGAGATTAAGATTGAAAGCATCTGGACGAGCTGCAGAGAGCCACACGTTCCCTTGGCCTCAAGGGTTCTCCAAGATTCAGGAGTTCCGTGAACCACATGACGAAGTCCTCTTCCGACCTGTGTTGCTCGCTGCAAGAAGAGGTTGAGTTGTCTAAAGAATCGGAGCTCACCATGTGCCGTGCTTCAAAGGACGAAAGTCTCTCTGCCTGTAAGGACGAGTTGTTGCTTACCTCCCTCGGGCATTCTCTACACCGGCGTTTCTTATGCTTTTCTTTTTGAGTGACAGTGAGGATCTTCTTTTTGAGTGATAGTGAGACTTTTTGACTCTGGTTTTGTGGATTGAATAGGTAATTAAATTGGCTTATTTTGAGAGAGGTTTAATGTCCCTTTGAAGAGATTATGTTAATGAAATTTGCATCTTGGTCATGAATGATTACAAAGTAAGTCTTCAAATACCAATACAGTGTAAAAGGGGAGGTGGCTTACCTGGAAAACAAACATGGTTGATCACCCAATTTTCCATGCGTGGATGCTAAGTCCTCAGCAAGGAATCTGTAAACCATCTCTTTTAAAGCCATGAGTAAAACTTACTTGCTTTCAAGTCCCACTTATATCAAACCGAGGCAGGTCCCCTTAAGAGAAATCCAGTCACCCTCCGAACCAAGTTTTCCCAATGCGCTTCAAAGCGTTGCATTCACCTGGTGGGGCACAAGGAACCGTGGTAATGACAAGACTTCGCGGTCCATTACTTCTTGACCAGCAGGCGCGCGGACGCCATACCGGGGTAGCTCCACCCTCCCATTTCAGACCCACACCCTGCAGCCTCCTAACTCTCCATTGGCATGGAACAGGCACCTTTGAGTCTGCTTTTCTGCGTTTAGCGGGTTGCCATGCCCTCTGCTTTGATGGATGAGGGATGAAGCTGAGGATTCTGCAGCGCACGATCTGCGGGATCGCTGCGTCGTAGGCAAGACACGTGGAAGATGCCCAATGTTCGAGTGACTTAATTGAACGTTCCGACCTCCCATTCAGTACTTCATTGACTTTCCTTCTCGACATTCTTACCCGGTCGAAAAGTCGACAAGTGACTGGATGTGCCTGGCTTCAGTAAGAGTTTTGAGATATAAATCCCGCAGAGGGTCTCCAGGTCGCAGCCCCTCATATCTCGCAGACGTTGTAGTGTACTCCGACAAGTCTTCCCTCCGTCTGACCACATGTCCATCTCTTCGATCGCCCATTACGGCCTCTCTTCGTTTCTCCATCGGTAAAAGGTGTGATCCCGGCTGTTGATTCACCGTTTTTGCTGATACATCCTTTCCTCACAATTGTGTCGCGTTATGTCATTCAAAAAGGCGAAATGTCTTGCTTTGCCTTCTCGTGATACCGCTTGATTCGTCAAGACATCCTCCAACATTCCAGCGCTCTTCCAGATATCTCAACCACTGCGATCAAGCAAGATACATCGTGACACTGTAAACCCAAAGAATCGAGAATCTGATTTTTTTTTTTTTTGTAATCAGATCACCTTCCCACCGTGGTCAATTATGACAAAGAAAACTACTCCTAAATTTGGCAATTTGGGTGTGATGAGAATGAATCTAAATCAACAAACAGACCTGCAAGACGTTTGATTCGAGAGATTAATCATGGTAAGTCGGCCTAAACCAAGAAATGGCTGGGCCCACATTTGTTTCGTCATGAAGGAGATGAAGGACCTTAGGAGGGGGCTAAAAGAGTGTTGAGATTGCAGAAGAAAAAGTCGGGTTTGCTTATGACTTAACAATAAAGACATGTGTTTACTGGCCGATGCAAGCACCTGGTGTTTGAATACGATTTATTAACATTTGTTTCATGCTGCGATGAACTTGTGTTGTTCTCTGCTATTCCTTCTTTGTTTTTATTGTTGTTGGAAATAGGCGACCCTATCGCAGCAACAGCCTTATCTGTTGCCGTGGGAAGTGGAGGTAAAGTGAATGACGGAGGGTGAGAGTCAGGGTGTTTTAACACGAACGCCTGCCCACTTCTTCCCCGTTCACCCCAACCGCCCATGACTTCCCAACACGTCTGTGATGGCGTTGCTGCACTGGTATCACTTTGAACCGCTGCACTAACACCCAAAGACAGGCATCCTGTCAGAACATGATTGATGTTCTAAATGTGGACTGTGATCCAACACCAAAGATAAGACAGATGTTGGAAATCGGTCATAATTGCCATGTCTAAAGTCGTATATCAGCAGACATCTGTGGTATTTTATGCAGGTACTACATTACTATGTGGCGTTGTTGATGGCAATGACCTCACTGTCTGAAGGAACTCTACTGTGGCTATAATCATCAGGAGGCTCGACGGACGAGATGTGGATGTTTGAGACACTCATCTGCTACTGATAAATTGGGGTTTTTAAAGAGGTTAACACTCTTCACTGGTCGTAACCACATGGGAAGGATTTTGTATAGGACCCATCAGATACGCGTAACACGTGTAGCATGGTGTACACGTCTATGTCTCACCGCTTTAAGAGTAATCTAGCTACCTAATTGGATCACGTGTAAAGAGATGGTTGAGATCGCTCATGCAGGAATCTTCACCAGCAGAAGGAGTTAAACCATGACATCCCAAGTTTGAAGGCAGTATGCTCCAAGACGCATCATCTTGGCTTCTGGCTCTAATATCATACTAATAGGTGGTAGGCGTGTTCACACCTATACCTGATTATCCATGAAAATGATCGCTACCACCAATCATCCTGAAGTTGATGCCATTTAGACTGGTTTAGGATTTGGAGATGTAACTGCAGAGTTTGGTCGTATGCTGACGGCTTTCACAAAAGTTTTACCACCGCAAGAGGAGGGATAAAGGTCTACTGGCTGCGTCAAAGAATTTACCTTCATGAACTTAACCGTGACCTCTTATCCGTACGAGACGGACGCGCGCATGACTTGAAGCCCCACCAATGGCTTTCAAAGCTGCATGACCATGCTCTTTTGGGCGATGAATTTGTTGTAACCAACATGTTTACTTCACCGATCAACATGTGTAGCATGGCCACACGCGATCAGGTCAATGACATGCTCCGGTCCTTGAGTCTACATTCCACACCTCCATCTATGCCTTAAGAGATGACACGGTTGAGACCGCCACACGTTAACATGTGAAGACAGCCTGAAACCCATGCATTTAGGCTTCCACTGCATGCTTGCAGGACTTGTCGGGGCAAGCGAAGGTCAATGGTCGCATGGTTTACCAGGTGTGATCCCGGCACCGCTTTGGGGTGATGACTGATCCTGGTCATCCAACCATGCGCCTGTGGCTGGATGACCGCACCGACTTACATCCGGCAAGCTGGCGTCGTGGCATCCCACTAGCGAGGCGGACGGGACCGATCTGTGGTGTCCAACCATGTCAGGAGTCAGAGCACCATGACGTATCATCCGAGACCGATACAAACATGTCCATGCCTGAACCGCTAGTATAACACACACACCGAGAGGGGCCCACGGCTAGTATAACAATTTGAGAGGGCCTTCATTAGTAATGGCAACCATGCCAGCCGCGCCACCGTGATAATGGCAAACCATGTCAGCCACGTCTCTGCGCCAAGGCATGGCAACCATGCCTGCCGCACCACCGTACCAATGGCAAACCATGCCAGCCACGTCTATGCGCCAAGGCATGCCAACCATGCCAGCCGCACCACCGTGACAATGGCAAACCATGCCAGCCACGTCTCTGCGCCAAGGCATGGCAACCATGCCAGCCGCGCCACCGTGCTAATGGCAAACCATGCCAGCCACGTCTCTGCGCCAAGGCATGCCAACCATGCCTGCCGCCCCACCGTGCCAATGGCAAACCATGCCAGCCACGTCTCTGCGCCAAGGCATGCCAACCATGCCAGCCGCACCACCGTGCTAATGACAAACCATGCCAGCCACGTCTCTGCGCCAAGGCATGCCAACCATGCTAGCCGCACCACCGTGCCAATGGAAAAGCCATGCGAGCCATGTCTCTGCACCAAGGCATGCCAACCATGCCAGCCGCACCACCGTGCCAATGGCAAAGCCATGCTCAACGCTAGCTGCTAAAACGAAGGGTTGCAATAATCAACGGCTACCCTTCTCTTTGAGATGCAGAACTCGACCACACAAGTTCGCCACCTGACGCATGGCAACTTGCGGCCCAAAGCCAAAACACACGGTTTGCACCTAAACCCCAATTTGGCCGCGCCTACTCTTTGACAAGGCCATGACTCAATGCTGGCTGCTACAAACGAAGGGTTGCAATAATCAACGACTACCCTTCTCTTTGAGATGCAGATCTCGACCGCACAAGTTCGCCACCTGACGCATGGCAACTTGCGGCCCAAAGCCAAAACACACGGTTTGCACCTAAACCCTAATTTGGCCGCGCCTACTCTATGGCAAAGCCATGCTCAACGCTGGCTGCTAAAATGAAGGGTTGCAATAATCAACGACTACCCTTCTCTTTGAGATGCAGATCTCGACCACACAAGTTCGCCACCTGACGCATGGAAACTTGCGGCCCAAAGCCAAAACACACGGTTTGCACCTAAACCCTAATTTGGCCGCGCCTACTCTATGGTAAAGCCATGCTCAACGCTGGCTACTAAAACGGAGGGTTGCAATAATCAACGGATATCCTTCCCATGTCGACTCTACCATGGCCACTGGCATGCCACCATGCCACACGTAACACCTTGCTACACGTTTTCCCATGAAAACACTCGAGACATCTCATGTCACAAACTGGGGGATGCTCATAAAGGGTATTGGTATGGCGGTTTACAGCGTGCGGCGTACACTACGCCCGTTACATGAAAGTGTCATAAGAATGAGTCGGTTAGTAAATACAAGGAATAATGGTGAAACGCTCATTTCATTATGGAACATCAATTCTAGGCGTTACCCATTTATCACCTCCTTCCACTTTACTCAGTCGTTTCCATTTTCTACGAGACCAGAGTACGTTATTACGACTTGTATAAATAGGTCTTACCTATTTCCACCAAACAACAAGTTTTGGTCAGGAGCATACAACACTCAAAAATCACTTGCTAGTTTTCCCATCTGTTAGCTTTCACTTTCTGATACAAGTCAAACAACTACTCTTCCAGAATCAACTATTCTGGTCTCAACACTTTCTTCGCTTCCCTCCCTAAAACCAACCCTCCTCCTTCACTTTGTGACCGAAGCAAGTCTGGAACGACCATTTCTTGGTTTAGGCCGATTTGTACAGATTGATCTCTCGAATCTAAAGTACTCCCTTGCAGTACATTGTTTAGGGTTTAGACTCAGTTTCTCACCCACTCACGCGAAATTACCGAAATCATCAGAAACCGTTTTCACCCTCAAACAATTGGTGACCACAGTGGGAGGATTGATATTTCGGTTACGCTGTCAATTTTCAACTCTCGATCTCATCGTTTGACTTAGATCTCGGAACGGTAGCAACGAATGATCCACTCAGAGATCAACGACCGATTACCGATCATGTGATTACCAGTGTAATACAACAAGAGCTGACTGGGGACTCCCAAGGTGGAAAAGGCAAACAATCCGCTCAGGATCGGCGACCCAGTCATCAATAATCACGCAACGAGGAACAACTTGGGACTTCTCAAGGCAATTCGACGCCGCCCATAAAACACGGACTTGCGGTTTGGGATCCGTTTTATTGAAACAGGTGATAAAAAAAAAGTCCGGTCAGGATACATAACCGATTACTATGGGTTTCCACGTTAAAACCAAACACCATGTTATTCCCAAGTTTCATCTCATACTTTCCCATCATGCAACATTCACGGTTTCATGATTTTCCTAGATACATACACTTGCAACTCAGACTTTAACATATCAAAAGACCATTATCCCAAAATAATCCAAAAACTCTTATAAAAAGCAAGCATCTATCAATCAAAAAAAAAAAAGAACCATAAACTAGGCGTTTCTTTGCCTTTCAAAAAAAAAAAAACTAAGGAAAGGAGTTTCAGAAAAGTAACACGCTCAAGGAAAATCACTCAACAACAGCTCGTTCTTCTTGGAGAAAACGTCCCGCATATCTTGAAGGGCCGCCTGTTTCAGTATCAACTCCTGAGATAACTTCTCCAACTCTTGGGACAACTTAGCAACCTCCGCCTCCTGATGAGTAATCGAATCTGCGGAAGGATCGTCGACCGTTTCAGCTTACAGTCTTTGGATCTCGGAAAATCCCTTGCAGAACCAGGAAACATTAAATTCAAGGTCTACACACATATCCCGGTGAAACTTCCAGCTCGTGATCACATCTCCAGAAACAGTGTGACCAGTCACGTTTCACATATGATGAATCGAAGATAAAGCTTCTTCCACACGCTTGACTAATGCAAATCGGCTAGTAAGCTTCTTGTTCGTGGCGATATGTCCGTACTTTTTCCATATTCTGGTATACAACTCTGCATGCTTAGCTGGCACACTGAAGCCTCCAATCAACACATGATCTTCGTGAGGAGTCAAATATGGAGGCACAAAAATGGCGCCCGCAACCGAATCTGTGACTGACAAAGGATTCCTGACCACGATTGCACCGACGGTCGCCAAAGTACTTTCCACCACCTGGGTTTCAGCGCTGTCAATATCCATTTCCAAATCACCTGTGGGTGCGATTTCCACGATTGGACCTTCATTGCAGTGAGTCTCCACCTCAAGGCCGTCTCCAGAAACACTTCCTCCCTGTAACATTACATTTTAGTTTTATTCCAAAAACAAGAGGAAAAGGAGGAGAAGAACGCGTAAACTTACCAACTCATTTGCGTGCTCGCCAGAAGAAGACTCAACATTACCTACAGAAACGTTTTCACCACTGGATCCTGAACCCTTTTCTTCTTCAAACTCTCCTTCATCTTCAGGGGACTTATTCGCCGATTTCTGACTATGCGAAAGCCTAGCAAATGGGCTCGCGTCGTCAAGACCCTAAGTTCGGAAATAGAAGGCGTTTAGCAAAAAAAAAAAAAAGAGGGGGGAGAAAAACAGCGAGCTATTATGAATCAGTTGAATTTAGAAGGATCCATGCGTACCCGTGTGTTGAAGGAACTGAAAGTCACGAGAGCTGACGAGCCCGACTGAAAACCACCTGCACGGTCCTTAGGCCTCCGCTCCTTTTTCTGGAAGCCATCCGCGTCCGGTCTAGGCGACTTTCGTTTGGTCAAGGAAAGATCCCTCAGCAGCGGATGCTTCGCCAGAACTGCAGGAGAAGGCTTACCACGGGTATTTTCTGCTACAGTTTTCACAAATTGCTGGATGACAAGGAACTCACTCTGCCAGAATGCGTTATACTTGGAGGTAGTCAAAGGATTTCTTTCCAAAGGTAAGAAAAGGAGAATTTTACCCGGCATGAGAACACTAGCATCAAGGACGGATGGTAATGAGTCCCACGGGGCTACCGGCTGACGTACGAGAGGGACCCCCTGGTCGAAACCCATATGCCGAGACGCCCGATCATATAAGAAACTGCCAGACATGAGCCTCGAAAGAAAGACGGTATATAACTAGGCATACAACTTCGCATGAATACAACCGCTCCAACGCTCATATTCCTTTCGTTAGAAAGCAAAGACATGTTCGGAGCAGAAACAAAAGTATTAACCTGAACTATGGATGTACACACCCGGGCCCACGGATGAAAGTTGATCATGTACGAGCTGTCGAGGAAATCAACCAGTCTTGAACTAGCTCTTAGGCGCCTATTTGACCAACGAAGTATCCTCGAACCACCACAAGACTCGGGAAGTGGAGCTAACGGCTTAGGAGCGTATTTTTCGAAGTGCTCCCATAACCATGCCTGGAGGAAAGCAGCATGAACATACGAGTCCACTTTCATGTATCCATTTGAAGCACACATGTCCGCAACCAGATGATCCAAGTGTGTGTACAGAGATCCGAGAAACAAGATACCAATGGGGAGGACGACACCTTTTGCTAATTTTATGGCGAACTTAACAAGCTCTGGCCTTATCTCCTTCTTACCAGAGCCATCATCGAAAACATCCCTGGATAACCAAAGGTCCAAAAATGCCACGACATGAAGCGTACTACTCTTTTGATCTGGTTCCAACCCACCAGGAAACCATTGAGACACCCACCAGCTGTAGAAACACCTTGTCTCATTTTCCTTCCGAACGAACCCTTTCGACTTCGCAACCAGGGCAACGCGCATTCCTTCTTCATCTTCCGATAACTCGATGTTGAGGTTTCCTGTTATGGGAAGATTCAATAAAACGGCCACACTTTCTAAGGAGATAGTCATTTCACCCCACCTTCATATGGCCGTGTGAGTGTCTGGACACCATCTGGAAATAAAAGCAACCAAACCTGGGATATCTTTCCTGATTTGAAGTGCTGCGGAAGCCGCGACAGCTTCAATGATTTTCTCCTTGGTCAAGCTAGCCCTTACACAGTCTTGACTTATCATAAATTGCATCCACTTGTCAAAGGAACGCAAAGGACTCACGGAGATTTTAAAGTCAACAGGAGAGGCGGGATACTCTTTCCTCTAAGGCAAAACCGTATAACGTCCCCTGGCGGGACCGACCAAGCCGCTCCATCACTCTCCGGACCGGTCAGAAGAATCGGCACATGCTTAGGATGACTTCTCCTGGCATAAAATATCGTGAAAAATTCATCATCCACGTTTGGTTTAGAGTTGCCAACGTCCTTTGGCACAACGGGGCTCTCCTCAGGCGACATCCTAACAAGATTTTTCACGTTGCTTCCGGTAACAAATTAACTACGCCACAAGCAAAAGAAAAGAAGTTACTACAAAGTGCACGTGAGCTATTTTGTCAACAACGAAGAGTCCACTAAGGTTTCCGCAGAAACTCAGCACACGACCATGCCACGAAAAAGGAAACCCTAAACAACTAAGGTTTTCATGGAAAAAGGTATTGATGGCAGTCGTTTACCCATGGATGCCTACTATTGCATAATAATTGAGGTGCTCGACGCTACCGCGGTGTTCACGCTAAAGATTTCTACAAGTCCATGAGGACCTTACCTACGGCTAGGGTTTGCACCGGTACGGAGGAATAATATTTTCTACGGGTATATGGAAGGCATGCCTGTGGCTAGGGTTTGCATCAACACCAGGAAACAAGAAAAATAATTTGAAAAGGAAACGTTGGAAGACATACCTGGAATACACTCGCTCACTTTATCTGCTACCGCACAGCCAAGGCGTAAGAACAAAGGTGTGAGACAAAAGGGAGAGACCGATCACATTTATAGGCGCGACACTTTGGAGTTTGAATAGGGAAAGAACTTCCTGCTTGCGTCGAGAAGCAGTTGGGCCCGCGAAGACATGCCAGCGCCGCACCGAGCCAAGTCGCGCCCAGGCCGCACCAAGCTGAGCCAGCGCCGCACCGACCCAAGTCCCGCCCAAGCCGCACCAAGTCGAGCCAGCGCCGCACCGAGCCGAGTCGCGCCCAAGCCGCACCAATCCAAGACAGCGCCACACCGAGCCAAGTCACGCCCAAGCCGCACCGCGCCCAAGCCAAGCCGTGTCCAAGCTGCGCCAAGCCAAGTTGCGCCAAACCTCTTCCAACGCCTCACCGAACTGATCGCTAGCGGCTCTATTCCGAGCCGCGCAATACCTACGGCTCCCATTTCAAGATAACACATTGCCAAATCAAGCTGACATCCTGCATTTCAACCAACAATCGCATCTACTATTTTCACGGTCAAGCCAGTAAACGACGCAAGTAGAATTCATGCAAGGCCGCCAACACAAGGATCATGAATTCTCAGAACACTCTCGAAAAAGGTTAGACGAATCTTCCTAGTCATATTTCATGACCCGTCGTTTCGATTTTGTCCTTGTTTGTCACCATCTTATGCTTACCTCGCAACAACGCTCCTATTCCGAGCTAAGCAGGGGACTTAATGTTGATGGTGGTTTTTAGCTTAGGGATAAAATCGTAAAACCGTACATCTGACATGACGTCACTATGCCCAATATCGCATTTATTAAATCAATCAGCGTATTTATGTAAGAATTACCAGGGTACCTTTTTTCTTATATACATGTGTCATGTTCCACGGCAGAACCCTTAATATTAACTGACATCACCTCTGTATACACCTAACCCTAATTCTCTCACCGTGCCAATGGCAAACCATGCCAGCCACGTCTCTGCGCCAAGGCATGCCAACCATGCCAACCACATCTCTGCGCCAAGGCATGCCAACCATGCCAGCCACGTCTGCGCCAATGCATGCCAACCATGCTGCCGCACCACCGTGTCAATGGCAAACCATGCCAGCCACGTCTCTACGCCAAGGCATGCCAACTATGCCAGTCGCACTACCGTGCCAATGTCAAACCATGCCAGCCACGTCTCTGCGCCAAGGCATGCCAACCATGCCGCCCACGTCTCGCGCCAAGGCATGCCAACCATGCCAGCCGCACCACCGTGCCAATGGCAAACCATGCCAGTCACGTTTCTGCGCCAAGGCATGCCAACCATGCCAGCCGCGCCACCGTGCCAATGGCAAACCATGCCAGCCACATCTATGCGCCAAGGCATGGCAACCATGCCAGCCACGTCTCTGCGCCAAGGCATGCCAACCATGCCTGCCGCACCACCGTGCCAATGGCAAACCATGCCAGCCACGTCTCTGCGCCAAGGCATGGCAACCCTGCCAGCCACGTCTCTGCGCCAAGGCATGCCAACCATGCCCGCCGCACCACCGTGCCAATGGCAAACCATGCCAGCCACGTCTCTGCGCCAAGGCATGCCAACCATGCCAGCCGCACCACCGTGCCAATGGCAAAACATGCCAGCCACGTTTCTGCGCCAAGGCATGTCAACCATGCAAGCCGCACCAACGTGCCAATGGCAAACCATGCCAGCCATGTCTCTGCGCCAATGCATGCCAACCATGCCTGCCGCACCACCGTGCTAATGTCAAACCATGCCAGCCACGTCTCTGCGCCAAGGCATGCCAACCATGCCAGCCGCACCACCGTGCCAATGGCAAAGCCATGCTCAACGCTGGCTGCTAAAACGAAGGGTTACAATAATCAACGGCTACCCTTCTCTTTGAGATGCAGATCTCGACCATACAAGTTCGCCACCTGACGCATGGCAACTTGCGGCCCAAAGCCAAAACACACGGTTTGCACCTAAACCCTAATTTGGTCGCGCCTACTCTATGGCAAAGCCATGCTCAACGCTGGCTGCTAAAACGAAGGGTTGCAATAATCAACGTCTACCTTTTCTTTGAGATGCAGATCTCGACCACACAAGTTCGGCACCTGACGCATGGCAACTTGCGGCCCAAAGCCAAAACACACGGTTTGCACCTAAACCCGAATTTGGTCGCGCCTACTCTTTGACAAGGCCATGACTCAACGCTGGCTTCTACAAACGAAGGGTTGCAATAATCAACGGCTACCCTTCTCTTTGAGATGCAGATCTCGACTACACAAGTTCGCCACCTGACGCATGGCAACTTGCGGCCCAAAGCCAAAACACACGGTTTGCACCTAAACCCTAATTTGGCTGCGCCTACTCTATGGCAAAGCCATGCTCAATGCTGGCTGCTAAAATGAAGGGTTGCAATAATCAACGACTACCCTTCTCTTTGAGATGCAGATCTCGACCACACAAGTTCGCCACCTGACGCATGACAACTTGCGGCCCAAAGCCAAAACACACGGTTTGCACCTAAACCCTAATTTGGCCGCGCCTACTCTATGGCAAAGCCATGCTCAACGCTGGCTACTAAAACGGAGGGTTGCAATAATCAACGACTATCCTTCCCTCCGAGATGCGGATCTTGACTGTTCAAGTTCGCCACCTAACTTACGGCCCAAAGCCAAAACATCACGGTATCTAAACCCCAAATTTGGCCGCGCCTATTCTTTGGAAAAGCCATGTCGACTCTACCATGGCACTGGCATGCCACCATGCCACACGTAACACCTTGCTACACATTTCCCATGAAAACACTCGAGACATCTAACACATGTCACAATCTGGGGGATGCTCATAAAGGGTATTGGTTTGGCGGTTTACAGCGTGCGGCGTACACTACGCCCGTTACATGAAAGTGTCATAAGAATGAGTCGGTTAGTAAATACAAGGAATAATTGTGAAACGCTCATTTCATTATGGAACATCAATTCCAGGCGTTACCCATTTATCACCTCCTTCCACTTTACTCAGCCGTTTCCATTTTTTACGAGACCAGAGTACGTTATGTTACGACTTGTATAAATAGGTCTTACCTATTTCCACCAAACAACAAGTTTTGGTCAGGAGCATACAACACTCAGAAATCACTTGCTAGTTTTCCCATCTGTTAGCTTTCACTTTCTGATACAAGTCAAACAACTACTCTTCCAGAATCAACTATTCTGGTCTCAACACTTTCTTCGCTTCCCTCCCTAAAACCAACCCTCCTCCTTCACTTTGTGACCGAAGCAAGTCTGGAACGACCATTTCTTGGTTTAGGCCGGATTTGTACAGATTGATCTCTCGAATCTAAAGTACTCCCTTGCAGTACATTGTTTAGGGTTTAGACTCGGTTTCTCACCCACTCACGCGAAATTACCGAAATCAGCAGGAACCGTTTTCACCCTCAAACACCAACCTATCTGGGAGTCCAGTTCAAACACGGAAGGACATCAAATCAAACCTTTGCTCCCCTCCTACAACGATTAGCCCGAAAAGCTAAAGGATGGATGACAAATGCCTAACTCCGGCCGGAAGACTCACTCTAATCAAAACCTCCCTCCTCAAATCACATCATGCAAACACAAAACCTACCCAGCAATATCCACAAACAAATAGATCGTATCACCAGAGATTTGTTATGGGGACACGACTCAACAACTAAAAAACTCCACCCTATAGGATGGGATAAAGTAATAAAACCATTATCCGAAGGAGGATTAGGAATAAGGAAGAGAAATGATCCTAATAAGGCACTTCTCATGAAAAGAATCTGCAATCTACATGAACAACCTAACTCTATTTGCGGAAGTCTCTTCAGTGCAAAGTATCTTGATCAACAACCAATTCTACAGGGCATTGATTATATAACCTCCTCTTCTAGTCCTCAATGGAGACAACTGGCTTCAATTGTCCCTACCATGCAACATCTAATATTTCATCGTATTAGAAATGGATTATCAACCCCATTAGAAGCCAATTGAATTCCACACTCAACAAATCTAGACCCGATACAATGCTACCCAATCCGAATGGTAGTGTACATCATTGACCCAATATCCAATTCCTGGAATCATGACAAATTAAGCATCCTTCCCATTCCTATAATCCAAAAAGTCATAAACATCCATCTTCCCCAAAATAGCCCCCAGGATAAAATTATATGGCCACACTCAAAATTTGGAAACTACACTACCTATCAGGATACAAATGTCTAACCCAAGTTCAACCAACTCACACCCCTCTACCACCTACCAAATTTCTACGGACATTACCATGTCCACCAAAAATTCGGCTTTTCTTGTGGAAAGCCATCAATGAAGGATTACCAACCTTATCTCTCTTACATCGCATCCATTTGACCAACTCAGACATATGCCCGAGATGTAACGCGGATCCAGAATTGGCAAGTCACCTTCTAATCCATTGTACAACGGCAACTAATTCATGGAACACCTTATTCAATCAACCCACAAAATCACCAACCTCCAATTCCCCTCAACTTTCACCTTAACACCTCAAACAACCATATCCCAAATCCTTCAACAACCAGCGTTAACATCTGCAATCTCCACTTTCTGTTTTCTATTATGGACCTTATGGCTGGCTAGGAATGATATAGTATACCAACAAAAGCAAACAACTTCAGAAAAAATCGTAGCATGGGGACAAAAACTGCAACAAGAATACTACGGGGCTCTACACTCTTCACCACCAATCATTACATGAGATACACCAATATTTAACCACCCAATAAGAGATAAAAGGATATCAACAATATCAGTAGGATGGTCCACTCCGAACAACAACTGGATCAAGATTAACACAGATGGAGCAGTTAGAGGTCATCCGGGATTTGCAGGGGCAGGATTCATCTGCCACTGGGAATTACAACTGCATTAACCGCAGAAACTTGGGCGATGCTTTTGGCCTCAAGAACTACAACAGAAAGACAATGGCCAAGAGTTCTCTTTGAAACCGACTCGGAAAACCTACTGCGCTTCATCACTTCTTCTACCCCTCCACCTTGGCACATAACATGAATGATTGAGGAAATCAAAATTAGATTTCCCTTAGACTGCTATTCAGCATAACTACAGAGAAGGAAATCAAGCAGCCGACGGATTAGCCAGTCATGCAACGGATGGAAGTCAAACATGAAGCTCTTTAACCAAAATATGGGACCAT
This sequence comes from Papaver armeniacum, assembly GCA_023531295.1. NCBI lineage: Eukaryota > Viridiplantae > Streptophyta > Magnoliopsida > Ranunculales > Papaveraceae > Papaver > Papaver armeniacum. The sequence goes on from JAJJWW010014127.1 coordinate 19,880, forward strand.
GCAATCCCATCTTTTATCAATCAAATTTTATTTCATGATTCCGTTGGTACCACATAGCCACGTCAAATTTGAAAATTGCATCCGGTAAATCTTTTCTTACATAGAGTCATATATGTGTGGTCACCCCCACCCCTTAACCACCCCCAAAAAGCGCCGGTATGACCAGAGTACACGCGTCACCATTGATAAATTCCTTCCCAACACCTATAGAATAGCAAAATTCTTTTTTTCATCCCATCATCATCGTGTTTGGAAATCACAACAATAGAGAAACTAAGGAAATTAGAGAGATAGAGAGAGAAACAAAATTAGGGCGCCAATTTTAACCCCCTCGACCACATTTTGGCGCTCTAAATCCCGAATTTCTCTCTCTGAACACCTCTTACTCTTCTCTCTTTATAATCCCCGTTTTTACTTTTTCCCTTTATAAATCTCCCAGTTTCTCTTTCTAGGAATCTCTCATTTTCTCCTTTTAAGTAAAATAATGGTGAAACCAGCAGAGCAGTTAGCTGTAGGAGGTGGAGGAGGGTCGCAAGTAAGATGTGCAGGATGTAAAATGATATTATCAGTAGCATCAGGAATGGTTGAATTTATATGTCCAAGTTGTCAATTACCACAAAGATTACCACCTCAACTTCTTCTTATGAGAAATAGTAGTAACAATAATAATAGTAATCACTTACAACAACTACCACCAATTCAAACTCATGGGATTGATCCAACTAAGATTCAACTTCCTTGTGCTCATTGTAAAGCTATACTTAATGTACCACATGGTTTGTCTAGGTTTTCTTGTCCACAATGTGGTATTGATCTTGCTGTTGATCTTTCTAAGATCAAACACTTTAATCAACTTCCTCTTCCACATCAACTTGAAGACGTTAACGAGGTTTGCATTTTGTCACCTGTATTCATTATTCAATTTTGAGAAATAACCCTAATTTTATTATAGGGGTTTTGGTTTCAGAAACCAGGGCTTCTTAGTATTCATTAGTTAATCTCTGCATGATAATTGTTTAAATTGCATGAGTAATTATTTTAAAAAGGCCCCTTTTCAACTCATATTGTGGGTTTGTGATCTAAAGATAAATGAATTGTGCCTTGTGGGAAACTGAAATGATATTTAGGAGTGTAACCATCAGTATGTGTTGATTAATGTTCAATCAACTAGTGAAACTCTCCAAAAGCCTGTATGAGTTCTAGAGGAAAAGACATTAGCTGATCATTCATGATTACTCAAATACTCAGTGATGCAACTCTGTACTAAAAATTCTTAGTTAATAGTTCCAAAACTCCATAGAGATTCTTCAAGTGTTCGAAGTTTTGAAAATATTTTATTTGGCTCAACTACTTTAACTTTATGTATTGTTAGTAAATTAAGGGTCTCAGCACCCCTCAGTAAAAGGTCTTATGCTATGTTACTACGATACGGACACGGTATCGGTATCTTGTATCCAATACGCTACTTCGATACGACAACTTAAAAAAACTAAAATACGTGGATACGGCACACACAATACAGATATCAGCTTAACATAGATATATAAGTAGTGAATTTGCAAGACATGCATATAATATGTATGATTAACCTCACTGGAGAGAAAAAGTCTGGATAAGAAGGAAGAAAGTCTAGAGCAAGATCAGTGGACAGATTTGGAACTGATATTTTGTCACTATAGTTAAAACTTCTCATAGAATCTAGTAAAATATCTAAATTTTTTAATATTAAGGTATTCAGATTTATCTTGACAGCTGTTGATATCTAATATTTAGTCAAAGTTTTCTAACTGAGTTGTATCCTGAAGTATTGGAGTATTAGTACGCATATCCGTGTAAATGCGTATCGATACGGCTGATTTTTTTTTAGGCGTATCGTTGTAACACAGGCTTATGCCATTATGAAAATGCCAGGTGGCTGTAGATGTGGAGCGAGAAGAAGACGAAGGTGGCTTGGCTGGAGAAACATTTACAGATTATGTAAGTTAATCCCATATGCTCTTTTTTGATGCACCTCTGCAATCTATTCTTTTCTCTCTTTACCACTTGGTTGTCAGTTCAGATGATATGTTTACTGCCTGGGTTTTTTACGCAGCGCCCCCCCAAGGTATCAATTGGTCCTCCTCATCCAGATCCTGTTGTGGAAACATCATCGTTGTCAGCAGTGCAGCCACCAGAACCTACTTATGACCTAGAAACCAGGGAGAACTTGGAGAGTTCAAAATCATTATCTTGCTTGCAGATTGAGACTTTAGTCTATGCTTCTCAGGTTGCTGTCTACTTATAAGAACTATTTTTCTCTTATAGCTCAAATCTTCAATGTCAAATATCCAATGTTAATGTCATTAACATGTATAACTTAATATTATATATTTCTAATTCTAATATCAGCCTTAAACTAATGGAATTATCTATCTGAACCTAAAGAGACACCTTCAGCACCTAGAAGGTGGTGCTAGGGCAGGATTTTTTATCGGCGATGGAGCTGGTGTGGGTAAAGGTCGAACAATTGCTGGTTTGATATGGGAGAATTGGCATCATGGGAGGAAAAAATCACTGTAAGTAATTTTATTAAGCTACCAGCTTTGTGTGCATGTGTTGCTTCTTTAATTCCTTATTCTATGCTATATCATTTGCTGTACTTTACTTTACTTTTGCTATGTTTTTTTTGGTGTGTGTGTGTTTCTTATTTAGAAAGGAAGAAACTTCACTTGTGTTAATCGGCAAGAGAAAGGAAGAAACTTCACTTACGTTAATCAGCACGAGTTTAGTCATGCATGTGTTTGCTCAGTATCTATTTATGGGTTTGGAGGTTTATAAAGTTTGATTAGACAAAGTTCATATGCTAGTTATATTAGTCATTATTAATAGTCCACAAGAGTATGAGTTGCCTTTCTTAAACAAGATGGGAATTGCATCTTTTTGATTTTTGAAAATTGAGTGAATCTTCGCATGTTTCTAGAACATAACAGTTTATGGCTGATTAGGGAAACAAGAAAAGAGGCAGTCAAGTTATTATTGTTTCGCCTGCTTGACCTTTGCCCATGGTTAGGAAGAAAAGAGATAAAACTCTTCGCCCCACAGTTTATTATTTGATACTGTTCAGTTTTTTTTCGTTGGCTGTGATTAGATAATGTGTCTCTTCTTCTATTTAGGCTTATTTGTGGCAATACTCTTACAGGTGGATCTCCGTGGGGTCAGACCTGAAGTTTGATGCACGGAGAGATTTGGATGACGTTGGTGCCACATGTATTCAAGGTAGTCTCTTATGTGCTATATTTCTGAAGCATTGTTTTTTGTTCAGCTCGGAAAGTCTGTTTAACCTGAGTAGTTTTTAAGATCAAGCTTCGTATCTTGGCTTTCTCATATTCTTAATTTGGCTAGGGAGCTATTCTAATATTATTTGGCTTTCAACTAGCGTGATCAAATAAGCTAGAATCATAAATCCTAAACAATTAAATAATCTATTATTCGATTCTTTTGGTTTTGCACTTCGTGAATATATTATACGCTTTATAGATTATAATCTAATTCTGATCCTGCTAGTCATATTATGCTACAATAGTGCATGCATTGAACAAGCTCCCTTACTCTAAGCTTGATTCGAAGTCCGTTGGCATAAAGGAGGGAGTTGTTTTCCTGACATACAGTAGCCTCATAGCATCATCTGAGAAAGGACGTTCTCGTCTCCAGCAGCTTTTGCAGTGGTGTGGGTCAGAATATGATGGTCTGGTGGTGTTTGATGAGGTACAGAATCTATATCTAATTTTTGTATGAGGGTAGTTGCCAACCCATCTTTGGTAACTCATCCTTCTGAATTAAACATCTACTAATCTATAATTTCCATTGTAATATATTTTGAATATCCTTCTGCTATTGTGGTCTTATATATCCGATATCCTACAGTGCCACAAAGCTAAGAATTTAATTCCTGAAGCTGGATCACAACCAACTCGAACAGGAGAAGCAGTTCTTGAGCTTCAGGTTGATGCGATATTATTGGAGCCTGGCTTATGTATATTGCAATTTCTTTTGTTATTTAAGAGAATTTTTCTTGCTGTTAATTTCCATTTGATGTAACAGGATAAACTTCCGGGAGCTCGAGTAGTTTATTGCTCAGCCACTGGTGCATCAGAACCTCGAAATATGGGTTACATGGTCAGACTTGGGCTCTGGGGGGTGGGAACATGTTTCCCTAACTTTCGTGATTTCTTAGGTTGGTCTTTGAAGCCTAAGATTACCATCTGTTTTCGTGGAGATAATTTGCTATTTACAATGCTATTTTGGGTTACTCTGTAATATGTATGGAGTCTTGTATTTCATATGTTTAAAGCTTAAAGTTTTACCTAAATTGACATTCGGCTAAAAACCTTATGTATATCAAAAACAACTTGAGTTGCCTTATATGTGGGGGAACTTAGGTTTTTAATACTCTTTGGTATTGAAATAGGGTAGCACATGATAAATTCTTCCAAAGATAGAGGTCTTGCTATACTTGTTAATGTTTGTGCATATTCTTTACTAGTCTTGAAGTCCATCTCATTGGTTCTGTTTAGCTGATAAGCATTTTTGGACTTACCGAGGTTTCTATATGTGCTATTCAACCTTGGATATGCTACTGAGGTTTTGCTTATGATTAACTCAAAATGAAATGAGGATGGCCAGTGGAACTCTATACCTTCTTTTTATACGACACATGCAAATATGCTATTTATCTTGCAGGTTTCTATTATCCAGCTTCCTGTGCGCCACTGGTCTTGCTTACCCACATTTACAAACAATAGGATCTTAATCCTTACTATAGGTGTGGGGGATAAGTATGGGGTGAATTTGCAAAGTTCATCCAATATCCTCTTTAATAGCGCCAATACAAATTTCAAGTTGGTGGCAGATAACACGTGTTTATAATATTCTTTCCATCTACTCCTAAAATTAAACATATGGATGGGGCCTCATTTTATTTTATCTTAGTTTCAGTTTCAACTTTTATTCCTGATTGTGTGTTCTCTTCTGCTTTATGCCATGCTCTAGACTTTCTTCATCACAGTTCTTCCTTTTTTTTGTTTACTGAGCTGTTAAGTGTTTCATCCTCCGTTGCCACCTAAAAGATGAAAATGATGTTTTGGTGTACTGTTTCCAGGGGCTCTCGATAAAGGTGGTGTTGGAGCACTAGAACTTGTTGCCATGGACATGAAGGCCAGGTTAGAAGGGTTTTCCTTTGATCAGTATGTTCGAGTGATGTATATCACTTTATTGGTACTAATATTACCGAACTGTAATTGTGTTTGCTCTTCAGGGGTATGTATGTTTGTCGCACGCTGAGCTACAAGGGTTCTGAGTTTGAAGTTGTTGAAGCCCCGCTAGATGTTGAAATGATGGTAAGTGCCTACACAGATTAGTTCATGAAACACACAGAACTATTTTTTTTTGTTTTTAAATATGGTGTATTCCAGAGTTACTAATCAGAGCTAGTTGCATTTACAAGGAATTAAGGAAATAATTTACATTTTTTCCCTGTTAGCTTAAAACATGCCCATTTGAGTATTGTGGGAACATTATTGAGCTTTGTGATAAAGAGCTCTCTGCAATAAAATTGATTTTCTTGCTTCTATATCAGCTTTCCGGGACAGTTTCTCGAAATGTATATGTACTGACAGAAGCTCGGTATATTGCTTGTATCCAGTTTATCTCGTATTTTAGTTGTTGTCGATAAATATTGGCCAAATATGATACGGACGAAACAACATGTTGAAGAAAACATGTTTTCATCTTTATTATCTGGACCATATGGCACGTAGCAAAGCTAGCAATGTCCAGGCATCCAATCTGTTCTGCCTGGAAAAAAGCAATACCATTATGAGATTTGACGGCAATATGTATTTCGTTAATTAGTTTGCTAGTGAAAAGAGATTAATTGGGTTACTCTATCGTGCTGATTAAATATTTCAGCAGTAATGATCAACTTGTACTGATGTGGACCTACTTGTATTGTAAACTTTTCTAGTTACATACAGTAATTTTGAGTAATGATTTTTACTTATCACTGTAAGGGTAAGAGGGAAAATCGCTTACCAGATGAACAATTACCATTTATTCTTTCCATTTATTCCTTTCTTTATTGGTTCTTTTCCTTATTTATTTGTGTCCTCGTTTTTCGTTCTGTGCAGTTATTCTTTTTTATGCGCCGTCGTTTTTTGTTCAGCTTTGTGATTCTATTTTCTCTAGTGTGAGGTGCACTGCACCTGTTGTCTTAGTCTTTGTTTTGGCCAGGACAAGAAATCTAAAAATTCAGAAGTTTTATATTTAATCACAATTTGTATACATGTATTCCGGATCATTTTCATTATTGTTAGTTTCCAGATTGAGTTGACTGAAGTCTGAACAACCAAGTTGGCCATTTTGTGGATTCAATATGCTCGGGATTTAGAAGCACTCATAAAGATGAGCAGATTCTGCAATGGAGTCGACATTTTCATCGTCTCTCCATTTATTTTCTGCTAATCATGTTAATGCTTCTTTAATTCCAGAATTTGTACAAGAAGGCTGCAGAATTTTGGGCAGAACTGCGGGTGGAGTTACTGTCAGCAAGTGCAGTTCTTTGTGATGAAAAACCTAATTCAAGTCAATTGTGGCGTTTGTACTGGGCTAGTCATCAGGTAATTATGCACTTAGTATTGCGTCCTAACCTACGTATTTATGATAGGTTACATGTCTCATACACTGGTAATAGATCTTTGATGCGTTGAGCTAGAAAATCCCTAAATGCTGACTTGGGCGTACATACATGTACAGATGTAATTGTCACCATAATTATTTGCTTGGCCATACACATGCATATCTAGTTCTCAGTAATACCATGTTTCATTTTTCAGTCAACAATCTGTAAGATCTGAAATCGTTGTGACTACATAACAGACCGTTGCTTGTATCTCAATATTATGTTTAAACACAAATCTTTGAAGGACACTTTTGACATCATTATGTTTAGTCAGATCAGGAAGTGACCGCCGAGGGTCATGTTGTATGTGTCTGACATGGCACTATCTAGAAAGTGACGTGCCCTTGTTACTTCAGTACTTACTGATGTTTACCTCTGGAATACCGAAGCTCTCTTATTTGTAAATGGCTGTTTATGCTTCTGCTGTGTGCAGCGTTTCTTTAGACACATCTGTATGTCAGCTAAGGTACCTGCTGCTGTACACCTGGCTAAGCAAGCGCTCCTAGAAAATAAGTGTGTGGTGATTGGACTTCAAAGTACTGGAGAGGCACGGACAGAGGAAGCAGTGACAAAATATGTATGCATTTCATTTATTTATTTGCTTTTTTACTTAAGGTGGTATCCTAGCAAACACACTGAGCTTTCATTTATCTTGGAACAGGGATCTGAAATGGAGGATTTTGTTTCTGGTCCTCGTGAACTCTTGCTAAAATTTGTGGAAGAGAATTATCCTTTGCCTCAACATCCTGACACGTTACCAGGTAACCAATGATGCAAATCCATTTTTAGTAATCCATTTATCGGTTGTAAATTTAATCCTCTTTTAATTTAATTATAGGCGAGGATGGGGCTAAGGATCGGCGTAAGCGGAACTTAGCAGCTCCTGGTGGTGTTTCATTAAAAGGGAGAGCACAAAAAGTAGCAAAGAGAGCCCCGGCTGAAGCTGAAAGTGCATCACAATGTGAGTTTGTTCTCACTCGTGGGTGACTGATGGCGGTTTTGGCATTTCTTGAATGGCTAGTTTCGCTTTTTATCTATCAATATTAAGTTGTTCAAGAGATCACGTTACACTGTGACCATCCTTCACCATGTTTAAGTTATTGCCTGAAATAGTCGAATTTTTATTGCCTTTGTAGAGGTTATTTCTTTGTTTGGTCATATTTTCATCTCATTTTTCAAAAGATTCCTTATTAATACGTTGTTTTTATTTTTGGGCTGTTCAAGGTAGGATTAGTGCAAAAATTCTTGCCCGACTATATGTACATTTCACCAAATAACTAAATTAATTATATTCGGTTTTTGCAGCTGAGTCTGATCAGGACTCCACTGATTCCGATGATGATGAGTTCCAGATCTGTGATATTTGTAACTGTGAAGAGGTGAACGACTTTAGAAACATCTGCATGGTTTGAATTCTTACAAGTAATACCAATAACAACGTCTTTATGTGATCTCCTATCTAGGAAAGGAAGAAGTTGCTTCGTTGTTCTTGTTGTGGCCAACTAGTCCACCCTGCGTGTTTAGTACCACCGATCATAGGTGTGGTGGTGCCCGAGGATTGGTCATGTCATTCGTGCAAGCAAAAGACAGACGAGTATCTTCTTGCACGAGATGTTTATCTAGCTGAAATGCGGAAGAGGTACGGTCCTTTGACATTGAGTATTCACTTGTCTATCATTTGCAGTCCTCATCCCCATAGAAGTATGAATTATAATTATATGATCTGATATTTTTAGGTACGAAGCTGCTTCTGACCGCAAGTCAAAAATATTGGATATTATTCGTTCTTTAAATCTTCCAAACAATCCGCTGGACGATATAATTGATCAGGTACTGGTCATCTAACCCGATTGTTTATTTTTGTCATTACTTATTTTACTGACCTAGTTACTGGTCGGCTGAGCAGACTTTTTAAAATTGGAGCTTTATTTTATTGGTCAAAAAAGATTCTAGCGGATTAACTTGTATTGATAGTATTTCTGAAATAGAGTGAAGATCCACATACATCATATTACTTGGTCAGCTTTATACATTTGGATGTTGGGACCGCATTGGGATTACCAAGGGAATCTTTTTGGTGGTCTAGATTATCATCCCTACAAATCGTTATATCCTAAATTTGTAAATATCATCCATCGATTCCAATTGATGGTAGAATGGACTGATTTTTGGTGAGGTATTCTAATGATGCGATCATTTATTATCACGAAAGTAAGTGCTTCGATGATCTTCATGCTAGTCCTACGAACAAATTCGATGTAAATGTGGTGGTCGAGTTACAAATACTAGGATATGCTCGAGCAAGCATTGGCCTTATGAATAGTTACTAGAGTGATCAGGATTTCCTAGTTTCGCGTCGCTTTCATATCAGAATGGTGTTTTACTAGGAGTTTTTAATGGAAAGTGATGGTGTAGCTAAATATTCAAAAGATAAGATATAAACAAGGGAGGTCAATAAAACAAGACATTGTAGCGAAACAAATATCTGAAGGCATCAATTGATTATAAAAAGTACTCCTTTGCTGCTTTAATGTTTACCCCTGTAATCTTCTTCTTTTGCATGCCACTATGAGCTACCCTCTGCTTCAATTCATCTACTATTCTGCATCAGCCGATCAATACTTCCCTATTATGTGCAGCTAGGAGGTCCTGATAACGTTTCAGAGATCACAGGCAGGCGTGGCATGCTTGTCAGGGCTTCCAATGGCAAAGGTGTCATTTATCAGGCTCGGAACACGTGAGGATGGTTTCTCATTATATTTCCTTGATTTTTTGGATCTCCGTGGTTTCTGAATGATGTCCTCATTGTCTTGCTCCAGAAAGGAAGTAGCCATGGAAATGGTGAATATGCACGAGAAGCAACTTTTCATGGAAGGCAAAAAACTGGTTGCCATTATTTCTGAAGCTGGGTCTGCTGGTGTTTCTTTACAGGCAGACAGAAGGGTAACTAATCAGGTTCGCACCAACACGTTCTATTTTCCTTACTGTGGTGGCAAAAGTCTTAATACTTAGACTAGGTTTGGTGCTCAAGTTGCATTATGAATTCCGCTGAGTGCTATGTAATACATTCATGCCAGAAAAGAAGAGTTCATCTTACTCTGGAGCTACCTTGGAGTGCAGACCGTGCAATACAGCAGTTTGGAAGAACTCATCGGTCAAATCAAGCTTCTGCACCAGAATATAGGTTGGAGATTCATTATTAATAGATATCCTTTTCCATTATTACCGGGGTTCTTTTTTTTTTTTTGCCGATCAATTATTATCACCACAGTTTGATTTTACGGTATGAGTGATGTAATGACATCTTAGTATGTGGTTATCACAAGTAGGTTGATTATTTTAAGGTAGTATAGAAACTCATTTTTTTGGACTTCAGAATTAGGACGGACTATTGGACATTTCTTCTCCCTTGTGTATCAGTAGTGTCATCACAACTAGATGAAACAGTTCCAAATCAATGAAGATACGAGAGCGGTCCAAATGTACTTAAACAACCTTACATTTGAAAGCATTAAATTATATAATCCATCAGAATTTTATATTAGTCAAGAGGACCTTAAGTCGTCTATCTTCCATGTTAGATATTATAATATACATACATATTATAAGGAAAAGTCTTCTGATCTGAGGTCTGGCCTTTTAGGCAAGTCACCTGATATACTGTCATTTTATGCCTGTATTAGGGAGGAAGACACATTTTTAGGAGGCAAAAGAAAGAGCTACACATCGAAATACTTGTATCTATTCTACACTTTTCTCAAGTAAATGGTATACTTTTGCCTATGCATAATTAATATCTCAAGGTTCCCAATAAAATGAAATGAAAGGGTGAAATAGTTGTGGATCTTTCAGATGGTACATTTTCTATTGTTTTGGGTGAGGGAAGGTTATTTGGCTAGATTCTCTTGATTCATACATAGTTTTTTTTTTTCAGGCTTTTGTTCACAAATCTTGGAGGCGAACGCAGGTTTGCATCTATTGTTGCGAAGAGGTTGGAGTCTCTTGGAGCTTTAACTCAGGGAGACCGCCGGTAAACTTGTTAATTGGTGCAAACTTAGCAATGTCCTTACTTAATTTGGTGCATTTTTAGCAGAGATTACTGTTTTATCCATTATGTGCTCACCATGTAGCTGCATAATTTGTAGGGCTGGACCGTCGCTGAGTGCTTATAATTATGACAGTGCTTACGGGAAAAGGGCCCTTATGATGATGTACAAAGGAATAATGGAACAGGTTCAACATCCCGTGTATCTTCTCCTATCTTGGATTGGTAAAACAACTGAGTTCTGTCTAACACTGTACACGTTGTTTCAGGAAGCTTTACCAGTTTTACCTCCTGGATGTTCGCCTTTGAAGCCATATGTGGTTCAAGATTTTATTATTAAGGCGAAAGCTGCTCTTGTATCCGTGGGAATAGTTAGAGACACAATTCTTGGTATTGTTTACTTGGGGGTGTGAACTTCTCTTTGATGAGTGGCATAGGGTGTAAATATCTATCATTTCACTGGATCTGTACTCAAGATCTTTTCAAATTATCCTTTACCAAGTCTACCATAGGCCACTGAGCATCCTTTTTCTATTAATGCTGCTGTAAATTTGTGGTTTTCTAATCTAAACCCGTCTAATGATTAAATTTCTGGTTTTCTAATTTGTTAGATTACTGAGTTTCAAGTTCTAATGATTTGTGTTAGGTAATGGAAAGGTCTCTGGAAAAATCGTAGATTCAGACATGCATGATGTTGGTCGTTTCCTTAATAGACTCTTGGGCTTGCCTCCTGATATTCAAAATAGGTCCGTACTTAAAAATTTGTTATGCTTATTACTGCTGTGCTTGTTCTGTCCAACTACTCTTGACACTAATGGTAACTGACGTCTGCTTCTAAACACAGGCTATTTGAATTATTCATCAGCATCCTTGATCTTCTTGTTCAGAACGCACGCTCTGAAGGACAATTTGACTTGGGAATAGTTGACATTAAAGCTAATGTTGTTGAGCTACAGGGAACACCAAAGGTTAGTTTCGTGCAAGATTATCGTCTGATTGTTATGTCTATTATGTTACAACACCAATTGTGCTTGCTGGGCGTATGATTTCCTTTTGTTGTAGACTGTTCATGTGGATCGGATGTCTGGGGCATCCACTGTACTGTTCACCTTCACTTTAGATCGTGGAATCACATGGGAGGTACAAACAAGTTTCCTCTTCATATAGATAGTACGATAAGCATGAAAAGTGTTTTGACTAGCTGCACTAACCACCATTAATTATACTGTTTATAGTTTGCAAAATCCTTGCTTGCCGAGAAGCAAAAGGGTGAGCTCGATTCAAGTGATGATGGGTTCTATGAGTCTAAGAGAGAATGGTTGGGAAGAAGACATTTTCTATTAGCAATTGAAGGGTATGATGGTTATTGTTTCTCTCCTTTTCAACATGTATGGTTGTAGTATGATAGATCAGTACCTTCACTTGATAATTGAACTGGCGGAAAAGTTACTAGGGATCAGGGTTATTATAAGTGTTGTTTTTAATATTTATAATGGCCGAAGCAGATGTCTCTTGTTATTTGTAACGTTGTTGAGTTTTGATACCAACCCATGGCCTGAGTTTGAAATTCTCCAGCATCTTATTTCCTACAGACAGGTAGAAAAGAAAAAGAATTGAAAGGATCTTAGATGTGTCTTCTTCCAGATACCATTCCACTGGCCGCACTTCCCTTTAAATCCTTCCATAATGCAGTCTAATTTTGGCCAAGTCATATCATTTTAAGTGCTTGGAATGCTATATTTTGGCTTAACAATTATTTCTGTTGGTTTGTTGTTTCAGTTCCACGTCAGAAGCTTATAAACTATTCCGCCCTGCTGTTGGAGAGGCATTGAGGTATTTAAATAAATTTAAGTTGTCACATCAGAATTTACTCGTTGCTCCTCTAAATCTTGTGACAAATTGGTTAACCTTTTCATTACTAGAGAAATGCCCCTGAAGGAATTAAATAGCAAGTACAGAAAATTATTGTCACTAGAGAAGGCATGTAAAGGCTGGGAAGATGAGTATGAAATTTCTTCTAAACAGGTAAAGGTTCCTTAAAGTTATATAAGTTTGTTAGGATGTAAAATATTCGTTGCCTTCTCTTTCTTGTTTTGAACTTGATTAAAATGCAGTGTATGCATGGCCCCAACTGTAAGATGGCAAACTTCTGTTCTGTGGGTAAAAGACTACAGGAAGTCAATGTGTTGGGTGGACTTATTCTTCCTGTTTGGGGTACTATAGAGAAGGCCCTCGCTAAACAGGTAACTTGTATAATCCATCTACCAATTTTTTGAAGGATTCCTCACCTTTGTTATATAGTGGACAATATGATATGTATAAAAATGACTGACATAACTGACTTGACTATGTTGCCCGACTGAAGGCCATTGTTTATATAATTTTTACATATGTATCAGCAATGTATTTTCTCTTATAAATAATGAGCGATATACACAGGCTCGTAATAGTCATAAACGACTCCGTGTTGTACGTATAGAGACCACAACAGATAACCAGCGAATTGTCGGGCTCCTTGTACCCAATTCTGCTGTTGAATCTGTGCTTCAAGGTAAGCTTTTTCCTTTCTCTTTTTCATGGTTTGTTTTCTGTTGCTTTTTGCAGCTCAGAACTAGTAGTTGATCAACCTTTTCTGATATTGTTGCTAGTTCTGATTTAATGCTTGCTTCTCCTGACAGTCACGTGCAGAATCTGCTTGGGTGTCATTTTCACATCTGCTTTTCTTGTGCAGATTTAGCATGGGTGCAAGAAGTTGATGATTGAAACCCCAAAAAACATGTTTTGTATAATTTACAGTTTTCATTTTTGCGCCACTAGTCCCCAGTCTGCAGATAAATAGACATTACTTGGACGAAACAAGGAAACCAGGAAGAGCAAAATATACATTGCCAGCGTTCTACATAGCAAAGTATTGGTCTCTATCCTAAAATATTGTAAATATTATCATCATATGTGCAGATTATGGAAGTACAACAGTTTTCTGTGTATTCTACTTTTTTTTATTCAATATCAAATGCCAAGCATCAATTGAAAGCGCCACAAATTTTCATTTAACAGTTGAAATCAAATGTTTGTTATCCATTAAAATGAAAACCTTATTCCTTTACACACCACACCAAATAACTTAGAATGCCAAAACAAAAGCAAATACGCACAAAGACAAAACACGCAAGCTTTTATATATCTGAAATGACTGTTAAGATGTTATCAAATGAAGGGAGGGTGCTTTCAGCAAATGAAGGGAGGGTGCTTTCAGCAAATGAAGGGAGCATCGGCATGCTCATCAGAACAGTAGAGTCCAGGGCGCTGAGTAAACCCTTGACGTTTAAGAATATCTCTTGCTTTCGACACTAATTCATGATTAGTAACTGTACCATCTCTCTCTGCGATTATGGTTTGAATAGCATTACTGAGAGCTCCATAAGCATCATCAGCATTTCCGGAAGGGTTTGCATCTGCCGAAGTTTGATTTGTCTGGCATCCACTGACCAGGATCCCGCTATCAGGTAGTGATCGCCGACTTGATCCAGCATAAACTTCTTGTTTGCTGCCAACTTGTGTTTCCATTGCAGGTTTGGCGTAATTATCATCATTTTCGTCTAATTTGTGCTTTAAAAATTCTTGAGCTAAACATCCAACCATTCCCAAGAGTCCACCACTTCCACCATTGCCACCTCCACTTTGGAGTTTGTCCAAGATAACCTTCATGAATTTCTTCACCTTAGGGCTTGAATCTTCTCCGAACACATCAAACAATGTGGGTCGAATTTTTCCAACATCAATGTCATCTTTGCCTGTTTTCTGTTTCAGGATTTCAATCAAAGTTGATATAGGAAGTGATCTGTTCTTTACAGGTCCATCCTCTTCTTGCTCTTCTTCTTCTTCGTCTTCATCCCCACGGCGGTGTCTACTAGGTAAATGAATGCCACGAGATTCCAAAGCATCATTGACTTTCCGGTGCAAGAAATGCTTGAGTCCAAATCCAGAACTCTGCTCTTCACCTCCACTCTTAGTACTCTCTCCAATTTGTTCTTTAGCTTCATCAATCAAACCTCCACTGTGACACGAATCCGATACAATCGTTATCCTACAGCCTTCTTGGACTTGATCCACATACTCCCTGAAATCATCATCTGCAAACACATATACAAATAGAATTGACCAAGAATTATAACTACTGAAAGAGGTAATCAAGAACAACACTATTGAGGAGGAACACAACAAGAATCATACAAACTATCGTATAAAATGATCAAAAAATAAACAAAATTAAAGAATAAAAAAAAAGGGGTTGTGTTTGTATTGATTACCAGTGATAAGATTCATATCAGTTGGGACAATACATTCATCATAACCAGTATCATCATCTTCACCAGTTTCAGCAGGGAGACGAGTTCCATGACCACTGTAATGAAAGAATAAAACATCACCAGGTTCACCAGATCTAATCAGATCTGATATTGCCTTTCTGATGTTCTTACCAGTTGGTTGAATATAAGAATCATCGGTATCAATCAAAACAGTTATATCTTCTTCTGCAAATCCATATTTGTCAACAAGTGATTGATACATCCTTTTCACATCGTTAATGCATCCTTTCAATTCTGCTTTTGTTCCTTGGTAGTTGCATCCTACAAGAACTGCTTTCTTCGCCATTTTTTTTCTTTTTCTTTCTCTCTACTACAATAAGACTACAAGAGAAGTCTTCTTCTCACCCTTTTCTTTTGCAAAATTCTTGAGGAAAAATTCTGAGGATAAAGTTAGAAAACTTACTCTTCTCACTAATTTGAGGAAGGATTCATTCATACTTTTATTATCACACTATCTCACACGTTGGGTGTCATTTTTACGAATTAAAACCAAACCGTAACGGATTTGACGCTAATATTTTGAGTATACATGCCTATCAAAAATGAGCACATTCCGAAATATAAAACCTCACGATCTATCGGTCTCAATTTCGACGGCCAGAAACCCGCAAATTTTCAACGGCTCATTTTCAAAGTAGTAGATGATGATGTTATACGTCTCGGAATACGCTCATTTTTGGTAGGCATGTAGAACTTGGTAAGAGGAACATATCCTCAAAATATTAGCTTCAAATCCGTTACGGTTTGGTTTTAATTCGTAAAAATGACACCTGAGATAGTGTGATAATAAAAGTGTGAGGGATCCATCCTCACTAATTTAAGTAATAAGTATGCTTTAGACTTTAGACTTACCGTTCAGTGAGTAGTGTCTGCTCTGCTGTCCAGTAGTGTATGTCTGTGCACCAAAATTTGGTATTAGTTTTTTACCAAATGACCCATTTTTTCGAGACTGCTAATAGGTTACCCGTTAATTTGCCTGGTATTTTTAGGGGCGACTCCGAAAGAATTAGGGACGATTTTTTTATTCCCAACCCATAGACAAGGTTAAGGGATGTCGAAAAGGATAGTAGAATACGTTAATGTAGATAGTAGAACAAGTTATTTTTGAACCGATTGTTGAGAGTAAATCAGTAGTTAAGAAACGCACAGAGACTACCGATTGATATGAATCTGTGCTAAATACGTATTTGGGGCTACTATTAATCGGAAGTTAATGATAAATAGGCTCAACCAAAATTCCAAAAAAAAAAAAGATTTTTGTAAAATCTCATTTTGGGGCTACTCTGTATTCGGTAGTTATATGAACTATTTTGGCTACCGAATATGGTTGAATATTTGCAAAGAGAGCCACTATATAATCGGAAGTCAGGATTTTACCTCATTTACTACCGATTATAGGCTCAACCAAAATTCAAAAAATAGATGATTTTGGCAAAATCTCATTTTGGGGCTACTCTATATTCGGTAGTTATATGAATTATCTTGACTACTGATTATGGTAGGGTATTTGCAAAGAGAGCCAATGTATAATCGGAAGTTAGGATAACTTCATTTACTACCGATTATAGGCTCAACTAAAATTCAAAAAATTGAGAATTTTTGCAAAATCTCATTTTGGGGCTACTCTATATTCGGTAGTTATATGAACTATCTTGACTACCGATTATGGTAGGATATTTGTAAAGAGAGCCACTGCATAATCGGAAGTCAGGATAACTTCATTTACTACCGATTATAGGCTCAACCAAAATTCAAAAAATAGAGGATTTTTGCAAAATCTCATTTTGGGGCAACTCTATATTCGGTAGTTATATGAACTATCTTGGCTACCGATTATGCTAGGATTTCGGTACAGAGGTCTACTGTATAATCGGAAGTCAGGATACCTTCATTTACTACCGATTATAGGCTCAACCAAAATTCAAAAAATAGAGAATTTTTGCAAAGTCTCATTTTGGGGCTACTCTATATTCGGTAGTTATATGAACTATCTTGACTACCGATTATGGTAGCATTATAGCCTAAGGTCTACTTTAATCGGGAGTTTACTACCGATTATAGGGTAATCAAAATTCAAAAGATAGAGAATTTTTGTAAAATCTCATTTTGGGGCTACTCTATATTCGAGAGTTGAATAACCTAAATTCACTACCGATTATGGTAGCATTTTAGCCAAAGGTTTACTTTAATCGGGAGTCAAGATAACTTTATTTACTACCGATTATAGGATAATCAAAATTCTAAAGATAAAGGATTTTATTTTGGGATACTTTATATTCGGAAGTTATATAAACTAAATTGACTTCCGATTGTGGATTAACTTCCCGATTATAAAGTTATCTACCGATTGTAAAGGGTAGTTTGGCCATTAAAAGAAACGGGAAATAAGGGATGACTACATTTTACGTTTAGGTGACATTTTTTTGTCTTTTTGTGTCGCCCCCTAATTCTTTTGGAGTCGCCCCTAAAAATGCTAGGTTAATTTGGGGGTGCCAAATTCCATATAAATAAAAGCATCCTTCACATTTGGAATGGTACATCTCCAAGCAAATTAGCATCTCTATTAGCAGCAGCCATGTATTTTTTACTGCACCATTATTGCATAATGTAAGTTGCACATGTCCATAATTGAGGCAAAACATATAAGTATATTGATGTAAAGGGATTATGTTCTTATCAAAAAATAAATAAATGTAAAGGGATTATGCTTATACACAACTAAAATGTGAGCAAACCTTAATGTTTTCTTTTCTAAACGACGGATGTCGCTAGAACTCTCCCGTTGATCTCCAGATTGAAGCAACTATTGATCTCTAGCTGCTGCGGGCCTTTTTACCACAGAGGGAGACTAGGGTCAGAAGATAGGGAAGTCGGGGTTTGTGTCAACCGGGGATGGGGCGAGGGGTGGGTGGGGTGGTGTTAGACTACGCTTTTTTATTCGACTATATATATGCTTTTTTATTCGCCCCCACAGCCTCCCAACCTTGCATATTGGAATTTTATTAACTGCAAAAGCTTAAACTGTCTGACAATAACTGACTCTCTATAATGTTAGGAGGGCTATCAAGCCATGTCCTAGTTACACCATACATTCTGCTGAATCTCGCCAGTTTATCAGCGACCTTATTACGATTTCTAGAAACAAAATGACATTCCCATCTTTGGGAATTAATGGCATCAAGGAGAATGACTTCGATTTCCCAAGCTATTACTGGAGCAGCATTGTTGATGTAGTTTGCTATACCCTTTAGATCTGTTTCGAAAAAAATATGGCTTGACTGCATCTCAATACTCCAGGTCACAACATTAAAGAAAGCTTGGCATTCTGCCTGCTTCGAGTCTGTTATTCCTGCATAGCACTTTGCGATGCTACCCCACCATTTTCCTGCGCAGTCACGTAAAACAAGTGCAATGCCTGTTAGTCCCGTATTAGGATCAAATGAAGCATCACAGTTAATAACACAGAAAGGAAAAGCAGGGGGTTTCCAACATGATGCAACATTTGGAGCATGCTTCTCTGTAAAGTAACTCTCAAGTTGTTTACTACTGATGTTCTCAATATAAGTAGCAAAACTTAAGGCTTTCCTTGCCACCACTTGCGGTTTAGTCCTCATGTTCTGGAAATGGACTTCACATCGTGTATTCCAGATTGTCCATGAAACCACCATTGCTGTGTGTAACCATCTATTGTTTGATTGTTGTTGTTGGTTCTGTTGCATCCAGCTCTCAAACATAGTGGCCACAGTGTCATATCCTGCTGAGAGAACATAAGACCCTTCTGGGATTTGCAACCACACTGCTCTAGAGAAAGGGCAGGTGAATAAAATATGCATAGAGCTTTCTTCATACTGATTACAAAGAGGACATTGCTGGTTGATGTATGTGCAAACCCTTGAAAGCCTTTCCTTTGTAGGAAGAATGTCAGTAAAACACTTCCAAAAAAAGTGTTTAATCCTTGGCCAAGTTTGGATGTGCCAGAAATCCTTCTATCTAATCTCAGTTCCTTGTATTTGTGGTGAAATCTGAACATCTCCTAAGCTAAGTTCATTAAACTTATTGTATGCAGATTTTAGAGTAAAAACTCTATTCCTTGTTAACTTCCAAATCAGTTTATCTTCTGCAGCAACTGGGATTCTCAAATTCAGGATCAGAACAACTATTTGGGCTTCAAATAAGTATTGAAACAAATTAGCATTCTATCCTATGCCATCTTGAGTCACGAGCTCTTGTACCCACACAAAATTCTCACTATCTGCGACACCTTCTCTAGGAATTGGTGGACTATCTAATCCTGGAATCCAATCATCCAGCCAAATTTTGATTTTGTTTCCCTTACCTAACCTCCAATAACTGTGTTGTTTGATGAAGTTGATCTGCTTTTGCACTCCATTCCATGCCCAAGAGCAGTTGGACTTAATACTTGCATGAAGCATACTAGAACAGGGAAAATATTTTGCTTGCATCGCCTTAACCCATTGAGCATCTGTATTAGTGCAAATTCTCCAGGCTGCCCTAACTAATAAAGCCTGATTTAGGATTTTAAGGTCTCTGAAGCCCTGACCACCATAATGCTTATGCAATCCTAGTTTTTTTTTCCATGAGGTAGTGTATGTCCCTTTCTTTTCTTCAAAACCCCACCCAAATTTTCTCTGCGCCGAGTCTATCTTATTGATTATATCAACTGGAATCTAAAGGCAACTCATTGAGTATGAAGGAATAGTATTAGTAACATTTTTATCATCAAGGAATTCCCACATTGGGACATGGTTTTACCATTCCATGCAGATAGTTTATTCTTGACTCTATCCAGCAAATGAGAGAAGCACTGGATCTTGTTTCATCCTATGATAAGAGGTATTCCCAAGTATTTTTCATTTAATTCATCTTAGGTACCTTTAGTCTTCTTGTTAATAGTCTGCAGAATCGCTGAGGAACGTGGGCATTATAATACACGCTTGACTTGTTGAAATTAACTAACTGACCAGAAGCATTCCCAAATTCTTCAATGATTTTCAGGACATTATTAACATTGTGGAGATCAACATTTAAAAAGAGAAGGCAGTCGTCCGCGAAAAATAAACGTGATATTGATGGTGCACCTGTAGCGACTTTGATGCCTTCAATTTGGTTCATTTGCTCAACATTGTATAGTTGCATGGAAAAATCTTCCATTAAAATGATGAACAGATAGGGTGACAATGGTTCACTCTGTCTCACTCCCCTGATTGGTTGATAAGCAGCACATGGAGCCCCATTTAGAAGGATTGAGATCTTTGTTATACTAATACACTGCATAATAAGATTGCACCACTCTGTGCAGAAACCCATTTGTGACATTACATCCACAAGGAAAGACCACTCAAGCCGATTAAAAGCTTTTGACATATCAAGCTTTAAGGCTAGGTGTTTAGATTTTTCCTTCTTATTTTTCATGGTATGAATTATTTCTTGAGCAAGCTGGATATTATCGGAGATCTGCCTACCCGGGACATATGTTGCTTGAAGAGGAGAAATGATTTTTCCCATCATTCTTTTCATAATTTTTACGACGTATTACACAGTGCAATGGGGAGAAGATCTGACGGAAATTGCTTATTCTTTGTCTTCGAAATTAAAGACACATTTGTGCTATTGAGACTCTTAAGAAGAAAACCTGTACGGAAAAACTGTTGCACCATTTCAATCACGTCATTACCCACAATTTCCCAGTGAGACTTGAAAAATCCAGGAGGAACCCATCCGGACCCGGTGCTTTCCATGACTTCATCCCTTTAATTGCTTTGAAGATTTCTGCACCATCTGGAATTCTCATCAGCTCATGGTTATCTGCTTCTGTTATTACTCTTGGGATGCACTGGAGGATCTGTTCATTCAGAGCTGGAGAACTAGTAGAATGAAGTGAGCTATAATGATTTGTAAGTAAGTTTTCCAACTCCATCCTAGTTGTAGACCAATTCTCACCTTCATCTTTTAATGCAACTATGCTATTTCTCGATCTTCTCTTGTTTGCATTTGCATGTTGAAACTTCATGTTTCTATCCATCTCAAGATAATATCCATCTCTAGACTTTTTCCCCCAAAAATCATTTTGAACTTGATGTTAGTGTTCAATTTGAGCTTCCACATGCTTTATTTGGTTTGTAGAGTTTTGGTCACTGCTTTGTCCCTGAATAAATTCAAGTTGTTGGTGCATAAGGAAAATATTGCTTTGAATATTGCCAACCTTTTCACGATTCCACTTAGCCACATACTTTCTTGTAGTTATAAGACGCCTTGAGAATTGGAAAGCAAGAGACTCATTGAACTGTTGATTCCAGGCTGCAACTACCTCTGATTTCAGTGTTTCATCTCTTTCGTAACATTGAAAATACTTCAAATTACGTTTTTTATCCCCATCAATATAAAAAGAATCCAACATGATTGGGCAATCATCTTAGCCCATTTGTGGAAGGTTAAATAGTTTTGCATCAGGGAAATGGATCATCCAATCTTCATTTATAATGGCCCTGTCAAGACGAGACCTTCTAATACCCATACCATGAACATTTGAAGACCAAGTAAAAGACCTTTCGGTATATCCCATATCTTCCAGACCAGCTTTATAAATTAAATTGATGTACTTGGAGTCTTTTGAAGAAGAAGCAACAGATTTTGAAGTACTGGAAGAAGTATTGCCGATGGAAAACTGATTCTCATTGTTGAAGACCAGGTTCAAATCTCCTATGACAACCTAAGGTTGTTTAATGGTAGTACTCAAATTTCTAATATAAGTCCATTGCCTTTCCTTGTTGTTTGTATAAGAGGAACTATACATACGAGTGAGCAACCATTCAGGTTTAGAAGGATTGTCCTGCACTAAACAATTAATAATCTAAGAATCCGAATTTACAATGTTAAAGTTAAACCCATCTTTCCGAAGGAGAATAAGCCCCCTGCTAAACCCCTAGAAGGAATTAATTTGCTATTAGGATATTTATAAGGTCTAATAAACTTTGTCATTTTATCCTCTCCTATTTTAGCCTCTGAGATAAAAAATAACATCCGGATCGTATCTATGTAAAAGGTCTTTAAGATGATCCCTAGTGTTTTTGTTTGCAAAGCCCTGTCAATTCCAAGCTATAACCCTCATTGTAATGAAATTCACATAACGATGCTGAATAGGAAGACAAATCCTAGCAATTGAACTAAACAAATGCGTACTTTCAAAATTTACGAAAAGAACAAGAGTTGTAAAAAGAGAAAAACTTGAAAAAAGAGAATAAATTTTTACCAGAGTTGCATGGTTCCCCTGATTTGGTATGACATTCAACTTTGTGTTAGCATCAATGATCTTATTTGCAACCACTTCAACGCCATCCATGAAGTCAGTTTGAGGGTCTTTGGAGACATTGTCATTGTTGTTCCCACCATGAGCAACCAGTATAGGACCCTGGATAGAAGGGTTTGATCCATTGGAATTCGCAGATTGATTTCTAGCCCTTTTGGTAAGTCTAGCTTCCTCAACATCAGTCATTTGTTCATTCTCAACATGGACATAGTCTTCATCCTGATTCCCCATTTTGTCTTCACTCCCCTTCTCCACAAGTTGGCTCTTGTTTTTACAATGTTCTTCATATTCTTCTTGCGTCATTCTCCTTTCACGTAAAAACTCTGCCACTCCTTCACAGGTCTCATTATCATGATCCACAATATAGCATTGGTCACACAGATTATGAGGTTGCTTCACCCAGTGGTATTTAATCCAAATCGGCTCCCCTGAGTTGGTATTCCTCCATTATCCCCTCTTAAGAGGTTTTTTGAGCTCCATCTCAACACGGGCTGTGCTCATATTGCCAGATCTTGGCCTGCAATTCTTTGGTTCAGTAGAGATTTTCCTACCTAGGTCTTCAATAACTTCATTGACTACTGCTTCATGATGATGCTCAAGCAAGAGACCCTTTAATTGAACATTCCATTACTGTGTTGTGAAAACATAATCATTGTAAGCAGTTGTAGTGGTATATTCCTGCAGAGCAAGTAGACTTCGCCGCACATTCCAAGGAGATTTTTTAATGACTTCTTTCATGTCCTTCTGGGAGCTAAACTTGAAAACATACAGGTACTTCCCCACAACCCCGAATTCTCGTTTCTTATATTTCTTCCAGAGGATGTTCAACTCATCTTTAACTTGTGATGTCTCGATTTCATCTTCATTGGTAATTAACTTGCCAATCAAACGGTTAGACCACGAAACTGCAGCTTCATTGAGTGTTTTTGAGGAACCAATAACACCTCTATTTTTCCTAATAGATGCAGTCTCCATTCTTGCAGTAATCTCAAAAAGGTTGCTGGTATTTTTATTCTCCATTTCGACGCTGTAAGATGATTATTGTCTGGGGTTTAGGGTTTTGGGTGATTGATAAAAACTCCAGTTGGTTCGACCCTTTATATGAAGGATAATATCATAACTAATTAACACTCGGATATTCTTTTTCCTAATTAAGAACCGAGTATAATCTATAGACGGAAGATAATATATATTGGTGTAAAGAAATTGCATATATTCCGCAATAGATTGTTGACTTCTCAAATCACGGGGAGGTATATAGGGAAATTTTGATTTTGAATTTTTTGAATCTGAATCGGGTTGGGAATCGGTAACATCAACTGATTGCTCATGATTTCGAAAACTTGATAGGGAAGATGACAATAAAACTCATACTGAGTAAACCTCAAATTTGATACCTTCATTTCCTGCAATACTGCTTGATAACTTAGCGCTGTGATAGGTGATACCACCATTTTTGATAATACTATCATAAAAGAGATGTAATACCAGTACACAAAGCTCCAATACTGGAAGGAATCCATGTCAAAATCAAGAGATCCCTGCAAAAGAGGTGATTAAAAACCCATTAATAGAATCGAACAGTCAGAAATGAAATTTCAAAAGACGCTAATAGGAAGAAGGAGATTTTAAAAGTAGAAGAACCCTAACATACAAAAAGAAAAAGGAAAAAGAAATCAATAATTTAACTCAAAAAAATGAATATTTAATCATTCTAGATAGATTGAAACTGTACAAACAAGAAAATCAGTTCAAGAATTCATAAAATCAAAAAGCAGTAGATAGAATTTTATCAAAATTTTTTGAACTGAGTCAACTCAGTAATTATCCCGATTTGCAGACACTTCTCGCTTCTTTGGCTTTTTTCAACTTCGCATATTGATTTATATATTTTGTTTCTATTATTGGTTGGTGAGAAATATTTTAAATTCGCATAAAAGTGAACACGTGGGAGGATAAATGCTTAAGAGATAATAACATCAATCTCACTACACCTCCTTGTCCAACTGATCTTATCTGGGTTTAATCAACTTTTGGGATTTTTAATAAAGTAGCAAACTTTTTGAATTATAATTAAAGAAATGACCGTTTTTTTTTCTAAATCATTATATAAAATGGTCGGATTTGACATTTTCCATCCCGTTTTTTTTATTTTTTTATGAAACACTCAACAACAGTTAACTGCATACGTGGAAGTTATCCTACTAAGAAAAAGACCTAAAAACCCCTAAAGCTTTGTCTACTCTAAATCCGTATGAGAAGCTGAATTAGTTGTTGTTTATTTGAGGAGACGATTGCTGATCGATCAACTGCCAATGTAAGAACATTATTAAGAATAATAGGCAATGACATTTGACAAATAAAGATTATGAAACTTGAAGATTAATTAGAAAGATGAATTCATTATATATATAGCAGGACATGCATCATCAAGTCAATCACAACATTAACATATGATTTCTCACTACGGTTTATCACTAATATTGCACTTATCTCAGGTTTACTGTGTACAGAGAGATTTGGGGCATTTTAATAGTAGTTGTAACTTGTAATTTGTTTGTTGTCTCATGCAAACTATTACATGAGAATGTACTGCACATAAATCTAATTAGCAGTTCATCTAACCTCTTACCATGTGGATAGATTATCCATTTGGGACTTTGCTGTTGAAATAAAAGCTAATGGAAATCTTAAATTTCTACAGATACTGTGAAGAAAAAATAAATTCTGGAGGTGCGCTATTATAGTAAAAATCCCGAACATGTCCGAGTTTTTTCAGCACTTGTAGATTAACAAAAAGAGAAACAAATTACAAGCTCCAATTCCTTCTTCGGGTAATTACAAGCTAAAATAGATATGGCAGTCAGATGAAGAATTCAGCATTAACCAACACCACCCGTAGAAACAAAGAGAAACCACCAACATATCACCAAATCATCACCACAAAACCAAAATCGGAACCAAAAACACCAAACATAAATCAGTAAACCCCCAATTTTGAAGGACCCTAAATTCGATTTCCACTCCATGTAGCAAATTAATACAATTAACCATCTAATATGAGCAAAACGAAGATAAACACACATTGGGTTTGATGTACTTACTCTTTTTGAGGACTCATATTGCTTCGATTTTAAGTTTCCCTTCTTCGTCTTCCTTTAACCACAATTATCGTATATTGGAATCTAACAACAAACTCTGGCAGCTACTCTTGCTATACCATTAAATCTTCCAAGTAATCGAACATCAACTTTTTTTACTGGCACTCTCATCATCAAAAATTTCTCTCCACTATTTTTTCGGGTTGTTAAAGGCAAGAAAAAAACATACCATGAAGAAGCAAACTGGTTTCTTTTATCCTTACTGTCTTGTAAGGATAAGATAGTCATTCAACATGAGAAACTGACTAAATCATCGTGGTTGACCATTATGGTGGGCCCGAACATAAAAACTAACAGATTGGCCATTTTATATAAGGGGCAAAAAAAATGGCTGGTTTATTAATTAGGGGTATGGAAGTTGGTTATTTTCTTAGTTTGCTTTTAGCTTTTCAATAATACTAGTGAAAAGAATTCTGGCAATCTGTATGTGCCTAATACAATCACAAGTTGGTCAAAGCAAAGACCCTTGAATATGATTGTATATAAAGTTTTTCTCTTTCTCTTCCACAATCAATATGTATAGACCAAAGATCCGTGAACCTGATTGTGTAGAAGAGTTCCTGGACGATCTCAAAAATCAATATACAAAATCAATATGTTTGTATCCAAATTGTACACGATCCGAATTCTAACAAGTATAAACTTGCAATCTATCTTTCAACATATGAACTCAACAAGAACAAGTCTTGGTTTGATCTTAGTCAATAAGGACTTAAGCTATCTAGTTTGATTTACTTACTACTTTGTGCTATTCCAAACAATATAATGCGGAAAAGGAAAAAAAAACAATACACCAGAGTTTTGTTAACTAGGAAAATGGCACTAGCAGAAAAACCACGGGACCTCACTGTATTAAACTGCTATAGACATTATCCTACTATTAGACTTCGGACTGGAATGTAGTTAAGAATGAATTAACCCTCTAAGCAATTCATCTACAGTCGTGTTCCTTACGTCTCTTGAACCTTGCAAGATTCTACGCAATTAAGTCCCTTAGATGATGTCCTTCACAGCCTAAGATTTGCTTCAACCTCAGTGAAGATTTTTGAAACCTATCCGCCTCTAACAGAGGAACTTATTTGATTTTCCTTTTTATATGTTTCAATCTAGTTTTGGAAATCTGTTTGCTGTATACAAAGTCCAGCCAACTTCACGGATCCGGACACTTACATTCTTATGAAAGAGAAGCCTAGATCCCTAACCACCTCTCAACATTAATCTAAACAAATCAAAGAAGAGTTTAGATATCTATCTAGAGGAATCACAAAGTCCGAGACGAAGAGAAATTTGTGATTTCTATCTATCTTGTTCATGATCTAAAGTTTGTGGACTTTAATAACCAGTAGAACAAGATCTGAATTTGAGAACTATCAGGTAAAAGATAGTGTGACCGGGATTCACGAATCCTTAAGTAAAGTCTTCAAAGTCGTAACCTAGAATCAAATCTGTAAATAAACCTAGGTTATAGAGGACGACTATAGCTTTACAACTAGGACACAAGAGTGCCAGAGATTGAGAAATCCAGCTGCAAGAGTCTTGCTATTTATAGATTTTGAAGGCTACAGATAGTGATAGACGCATTTATGTGTCTATTTGGATCTCAATTATGTATATTGTTAGTGCTCGATCTTGTACTTATTTGGTTATTTTATGTCTTTGTAGGTGTTTTTGGAGAAATAAGCTTTTGCGGCGAAATTGGCTCGAAAAGTTGATAAAGGCTCTCGGAGGACACCTACTATTCAGACTCTCAAATGGATAAGGGGTACACTCTTGATAAGGGGTAACCCACCGTTATTTTCACCCCACATCTATTATTTGCACCCACCTGCTAAAGGGACACCGCAGCTAGATTAAGGGGACTCCATCCCTTTGCTTTTGAAGAGACAGAATTGGCGGGAAAGTTCAAGCGTATTCCTATTTTGATATTGGACGAGATTAACTCGGATTTGGTTTTGGATATGGACTGTTATGGGCCTGTTAGGATCATGCATGGATGGTAAATGAGTTTGTTTCGTATCAGAAGGAAAGAAAAGAAGATTTCGTAATACAGGGCATGAGAGATACCGGAGTTATTCGGGTTGATACTACAAGTTCTAGCCGGAGTTTGGCTTGGTTTTCTACTGGGACAAACCTTTTTACCGAACCAGGGAAAGTGATGTGTTTGGGAACTAAAAAGTGAAAGCAAAACTCCGTATATTTGGAAATCAACATAAACAGGGGAAGAGATATATTACGGGAGTGATTTTAATCTCTGCTTGGAAGTTACGTGTGAAAAAGGAATCAATAATCTTCTAAGATTCGTACAAATTATTCTATGCAGTTTTGGAAGCAAAATAAGACGCGTACAGGGAGATAAAAAGGGAACAAAATATCGAGACTTCCGGTGAAAGGCAGGGAAGGTGTTTTGAAAGATTTCACCGGATTTTATTGGCCTGTGGTGTATATAAACAAAGGGAAGAGTCCCAACAGAGGGGGTCGAGTATTTGGGGGTCGATACGGAGGATTAGGAAAGCTGCAGAGGAGGCAGAAGAAAGATCGGGAAGAAGAAGAAGAGAAGGAGTTGCAGACGACACTAGAGAAGTGTCGTTCTCAAGAACCCTAAAACTGAAGAACATTGGACGTACACTGACAGTCGCAGATTCTGCTGCAGTACAAGAGTATCGTTCTTTGTACAGTCTTATTAATTTGTAATAGTGTCTTCTGTAACGCTTATAAACGTTGCAGACTCACTAAGTGATTGATTTTTGATTCTTTTCTTCTTCTCATACACTTTTTGAGCCATGGATTATTATTTTGATAAAGTGTTTGACATCATGAGCTAAACCCCAACACTGGGATGATGGAGGAAGCCATTCTCTACGTGTTTGGTAAATCTATTTAATTCCTTTATGACTACTTGCACTATTATCAATCGTTTTATGATTTTTCTTAATTGATTGTGATGTCGTATGATGATGTATGCTTGGTCTAAGTGCTTTTGATGCGTCATGCTAGTGATTTACAGTCAATCTTTTAAGAATCTACCTCGGCAAAGAACTAGAGTCAATATTATTTGAGCTATAATTGTTTGGAATAAATATACGAATAGCATGAATGAGTTATGGTGGAATCCTGAGTCTCAGTAATCTCTCGATTTTTGTGACAAACTTGTGAATATATTTTCTTTGTTTTTAGTATTTTCTTGAATCAAACCTTTACAAGCCCGAGTTGAACGAATCTTTACTACCACTTTACAAACAACTTCAAAATCACATCAATTTTTGGCGCCGCCGACGCGGACTTGTATTTAGGTTTTAGGTTTTAGAGTTATTTCTATTTTTATTTTATTTTTTGTTCTTTTTTACGCCTTTGGTATTTTTCGATTCTTTTTAGATTTGGAGCGAAGCTACAAGGAAACAAAAAGTGATATAAAAGGAAAGTATCGCCAAAGAAGGAAAGAAAAGAGGAATCTGAAAGGAGTGAAGAAGAAGATTTTGTATATAGCTATTTTGTTTTATTTTTAGAAACTGTAAATAGGGTTGTATTTTTATATTTTTATTTTTGGACACTTTTTGGACTTTATCTTTTTGGACTTGGATATTATTTTTAAAACCCTAAGGAAGGGTTAAGATTAAATATAAACTGTTTGCAGTGAAGGACGACAGTTACGATACTGTCTCGGCCCCTCGGGTTCGTACACTGACATAGGAGTCGGTGGACTGAGTCGACTTCAACGGTTCATCGCCCGTCTGGTACGGGAGGTAAGACTCTATCCACCCATGAATCCCCTGTCAGTGGGTTTTTATTTTGTGTGACAACTCACACCCCTGCCATAGAATGTCGAATCGGTATTACAATAGCCAATACAATGAATATCCGACTGAGTTTCAAAATGGACGTTACTACTTTGACCATAGTGTGAATAGTGGTTGGGAACATCAGCCTTTTCAAGGTTATGGCTCATACCATGATGAGCCCAATTACTATCCACACACGCACGGGTTATACGAGCAAAATTCCTCTCTACTAGAGTCCGCACGTAAGTTAGCCGAGTCAGCACAAAAGTTACTTGAGTCGACACGTAGTTCAGCTGAGATGAATAACTTAGTTTTGGACGAAAGCAATGCAACGTGTGAACCTTCTTTCCTAGATAAAATCAGGGAGTCATGTGAGTCGATTCAGAAAATGTTGTTAGAGGCCCAGGAAAGAACTGCTCAAGATAGTCTTAATTTCCAATATAGTGTTTCCAATAGTACCTTTGAAAATGAAGATAGTTATTCACATAATCAAGACGAGGTTAGAATTGGTAACACTACTTTTTTAGATAAGGATCAACCATTTTCATGTTATTATGATTATGGTGAGGATAGTGTTGATGAAGAATCGGACACATATAGGCATAGTGATCAGGAATTTGTTACTCCAATTTATCTTTACAATGATAATATTATTTCTGGTTCAATTCCAAATAATTTTAATAATTATTCACCTATTCGAAAGGACGAGGATTTGACTAGAGATACCACCGTTTTTGACGATGTAGTATTCCCTTATGATTACCAAGCCGATGATAGTTTTGAGGAACGAGTTTATCCTGAGAATACTGTTTTAAAGTCTAGCGATTTAGAAACATTAGTCTTAGACAAAGAAAATGAACTCGTAGAGATGAGCGAGGATGAACCTGACTTAGAAGAATCAATTGACCATTTTCAGGAATCAGATGACCTTAAAATTAGGGAAGTTGTGACTAGTCTTTCTAGAGACACTGAAAACTCTAAGTTTGGGGGTGATTATCATTGTCCATATGCTTTAACTCTTAGAAAGGTCCCTCACTTGGGACTTGACATATGTGCCTCAACCATTTTAAAAGATTATCTTCATACACGTTTTCCTGAACCTAGTGATGTCCATAGGGAAGTTCAGTTGTTAGAAACCCATCATCTGGTTGATGTGGTTAGCCCAGGCTATGATACCCAGATTGACTTTGTTTTCCCACCAAATATTTTTCAACCAATTGTGGGAATGTATGAGTTCAAAATGTGTCAGTTATTAAGTTTTGAGACTGAGCCTAAGTACTTTAGAAAATTAGTATCGACACATTTTCTTATGATTGACCGCCAGCTTCATCGTGGTCAATTGTGTGAGTCAAAACTGGTTGACTTAAAGGATCCTCAATTATTCAGGTCATTATTATGTGCTTCTAAGTTCTTATTTGAGTTTTTACAGACTTTACAACCTGAACCGGATCTTAGCTTTGAGGAATTCCATCCCATGAAAATATTTTATTTGGACTCAGTTATAGAACCTGAACCTGAACCACAACTAGATGTAGTTGTCTTAAACAGGAAACTAGACAAGGGTGTGCATTATTTGTTAGTTTTCTTGGCATGTTGCAGATTCCTTTTACTTGTGATAGCTCTATTTGGTTTTGATAACCCACAGATATTTCGGCTATTACTTTATGATTTTATGAGGTGACTAATCCTTTCTTAGTCCTGGTCAAGACTTTAAACTTAGCACTTCTTGGGAGGTAACCCAATATTCATGCGACACGGTAATATCTTTCCTTAACTCTTTTACTTCAAATGTTAACAGTTTCTCCTTGTTCATGCTTTTAATTTTATCTTTAGAACATTGAGGACAATGTTAGATTTAAGTTTGGGGGTATGGGAGAAACATTTTAGTTGCAGTGTTAAACTCCAGAGCCTAGAAATTTATGCTTATTAAGGATGGCACCAACCAATCTAAGTGGATGGAAGCATTTTGGTTGTAGGAGTTGAGGAACCAATCTGATTAGATGGAAACATCTAAAGAGTCTATTCATAAAATAACAGAGCTCAGGTGTTAGAATTAAAGAAAATATGTTTTGAATCCTTTTCACTTCTATTTTTATTTTGTTTTCTTTAAAAATATGTTTCTCTAAGTGATTAGGTGGGGCTCACGATTCAAGTTGTTAACACGTCTAGGGTGAAATAGAGTGATTGAGATACCACAAAAAAAAAAAAAAAAAAAAAGTTGAAAAAAAAAAAATTTGCGACTAGACCATCAGACCAACCGGAATAAATTCAATAAAGTCGACCACTGGAACCCTTGTATATGCCAGTCGTGTTGACCTAGAGTTAGGATTATCGACCACTGGTACCCTTGTATATGCCAGTGTATTGATATTAGTCCAGATCAATATCTCAGTCCATTAGGATAGGTTTATTTTGGCAGTGGCCTTCAGACAGATATGAGAAACACCGTTCACCTTAGTCAACATCAAAACCATCTATGTTTTTCTATATCCATCTCTTAATCTATCCATGTGATTGGTTGACTCCGGTTATGATGTCCAGAAACTATCTGAGTAGATCTTTATGACTTATATATGAATTTTTAGTATGCTTGAGTGCAAACTCGTGTACAGCAATTGGAATTTCGCATAAGGGTACTTCCTCCTATAATCAGTAAGTATGCCAACCAATGAGATTCTTTAGTGCCTTCCAAGGTTCTGCGTAGATAACTAGGGTCTGGAGAGTAAAGGTTTTGTGGGTATATCTATGGTAAGCCCTCCCGAGACTATAACTCGGCCACTAGGGCCACCTAGGGGTTTAAAGGCTTGTTGCATACGCTAAATGCAATCGACGATGCTTGCGACAGTGAGTTAGGATTTTATTTTATTTTTGCTCGAGGACTAGCAAATAATAAGTTTGGGGGTATTTGATAGACGCATTTATGTGTCTATTTGGATCTCAATTATGTATATTTTTAGTGCTCGATCTTGTACTTATTTGGTTATTTTATGTCTTTGTAGGTGTTTTTGGAGAAATAAGCTTTTGCGGCGAAATTGGCTCGAAAAGTTGATAAAGGCTCTCGGAGGACACCTACTATTCGGACTCTCAAATGGATAAGGGGTACACTCTTGATAAGGGGTAACCCACCGTTATTTGCACCCCACATCTATTATTTGCACCCACCTGCTAAAGGGACACCGTAGCTGGATTAAGGGGACTCCATCCCTTTGCTTTTGAAGAGACAGAATTGGCGGGAAAGTTCAAGCGTATTCCTATTTTGATATTGGACGAGATTAACTCGGATTTGGTTTTGGATATGGACTGTTATGGGCCTGTTAGGATCATGCATGGATGGTAAATGAGTTTGTTTCGTATCAGAAGGAAAGAAAAGAAGATTTCGTAATACAGGGCATGAGAGATACCGGAGTTATTCGGGTTGATACTACAAGTTCTAGCCGGAGTTTGGCTTGGTTTTCTACTGGGACAAACCTTTTTTACCGAACCAGGGAAAGTGATGTGTTTGGGAACTAAAAAGTGAAAGCAAAACTCCGTATATTTGGAAATCAACATAAACAGGGGAAGAGATATATTACGGGAGTGATTTTAATCTCTGCTTGGAAGTTACGTGTGAAAAAGGAATCAATAATCTTCTAAGATTCGTACAAATTATTCTATGCAGTTTTGGAAGCAAAATAAGACGCGTACAGGGAGATAAAAAGGGAACAAAATATCGAGACTTCCGGTGAAAGGCAGGGAAGGTGTTTTGAAAGATTTCACCGGATTTTATTGGCCTGTGGTGTATATAAACAAAGGGAAGAGTCCCAACAGAGGGGGTCGAGTATTTGGGGGTCGATACGGAGGATTAGGAAAGCTGCAGAGGAGCTGTAGCAGCATCAGGAAGAAGAAGAAGAGAAGGAGTTGCAGACGACACTAGAGAAGTGTCGTTCTCAAGAACCCTAAAACTGAAGAACATTGGACTACACTGACAGTCGCAGATTCTGCTGCAGTACAAGAGTATCGTTCTTTGTACAGTCTTATTAATTTGTAACAGTGTCTTCTGTAATGCTTATAAACGTTGCAGACTCACTAAGTGATTGATTTTTGATTCTTTTCTTCTTCTCATACACTTTTTGAGCCATGGATTATTATTTTGAGAAAGTGTTTAACATCATGAGCTAAACCCCAACACTGGGATGATGGAGGAAGACATTCTCTACGTGTTTGGTAAATCTATTTAATTCCTTTATGACTACTTGCACTATTATCAATCGTTTTATGATTTTTATTAATTGATTGTGATGTCGTATGATGATGTATGCTTGGTCTAAGTGCTTTTGATGCGTCATGCTAGTGATTTACAGTCAATCTTTTAAGAATCTACCTCGGCAAAGAACTAGAGTCAATATTATTTGAGCTATAATTGTTTGGGATAAATATACGAATAGCATGAATGAGTTATGGTGGAATCCTGAGTCTCAGTAATCTCTCGATTTTTGTGACAAACTTGTGAATATATTTTCTTTGTTTTTAGTATTTTCTTGAATCAAACCTTTACAAGCCCGAGTTGAACGAACTTTTACTACCACTTTACAAACAACTTCGAAATCACATCAGATAGCTTTGAATTCAATTTAAGTTAGATTGAGATTCAAACAAACACTGTCTCAGTTTAGATAAATTTCCAAGTTAGGCATTCATCTGCTATTGGGGATCCTAGTAACTTGGATGCTATGGCCCTATCAGCTGCAAAAAACTGCTATGCTTTCATACTGGCGTTGTTTCTTACTACTTATGCTGCTAAATTTATCTTTTTGGTTTTCAGTCACCATCCATGGGAAGACGAGCACCATTCGTGTTCTGCATAAAGACGTGAGTTCATTATCTTTATGATTTATGTGTCATCGTCTTATATATATTTTTTGATTTGAGTTTTATGTTTCGACTTGCAGGTGCGTATTCTTGGAGGGTGTTGACAAGTTCAACAATCTAATTAGATCCGTGTACTATCCCGTGTTGTGTTTCCACAAAAAATTAACATGTAGAACGAGGATAATTGAGAAATCTGATTCAAAGAATCAGCCTTAAGAAGAGATTTAGGAAGAAGAAGCTAAAACTAAACTATTTTCATTAACTTTCTTAAGCAGCCGCAAATGTTCTCTTACACATTTAATACCCTAATCCACTCAGGAACGAAATACAAGGATGAACCGATAATTGACACCTGTTGGCATCCTAACGGCTAAGAAGTTAGCCACTCACTCACTTTTATTAGTACACCCCAGTTCTGTGATAGAGGCACCCCCACATAGTAACCTAGTAATGACTTAGACACATGACAATACCCCTCCCATGAAACAATCCTTGTCCTCAAGGATTAAAAGCTGGAAAGTGTGCTGAGATATTAGTTGAGTCTTCCCATGTATCCTCCTCTGCTGTTGAGTTGGACCAGTGGATAAGGAGTTGTGGAACAGAATGGTTACCTCTGACCAATAATCTGGAGTCCAAAACTGCAATGGGAGTGACAATGACCCGTCCTTCATGATCAAATACTGGAAGTGTAGGGGAAGGAGTGTGAGAGACACCAATCTTCTTCTTTAACCGTGAGACATGAAACACTGGGTGAATTCTGGCTTCAGGAGGCAGTTGTAACTTGTAAGCTAGAGTGCCAATCTTCAGAATGACAGGGAAGAGACCATAGTACTTGGCTGAGAGCTTGAAGTTGCTTCTTAGAGAGACTGAAACCTGTCTGTAGGGCTGTAGTTTTAGGTAAACCAGATCACCAACTTCAAAAACTCTGTCAGTTCTTTTGGTATCAGCAAAGCGTTTCATCCTTTCCTGAGCTTTGGTTAGTGTGTATTTGAGAATTATTAAAATGATCTCTCTCTGTTTCATATATTTCTCCACCGAGTCCACTGAAGTAGTTTCAGAAGGTGGAAAGGCCAAATGTGGAGCTTCATAGCAATATAGGGCTTTAAAAGGAGACATCTTAAGGCTGGTGTGGAAACTGGTGTTGTACCACCATTCATCTAAATCCAACCAATGCATCAAATTCTTAGGCTGATGACTAGTCATGCATCTTAGGTAATTTTCCAGACAAGCATTAACCCTTTCAGTCTGTCCATCTGTCTGAGGGTGATAAGCAGTGCTAAGTTTGAGAGCAGTACCCAAATTCTTGAATAAGTCATGCCAAAAGTTGCTGGTGAACACCTTGTCCCTGTCTGACACAATAAAAGCAGATAGCCCATGTAATCTAAAGATGTGATGCATAAAGGCTTTGGCCACTAAGGAAGCTGTATATGGGTGCTGCAGAGGAATAAAATGACTGTATTTTGTGAATCTGCCTACCACCACTAAAATGACATCTTTTCTGTCACTCTTAGGCAAGCCCTCAATAAAGTCCATGCTGATGTGTTTCCAAGCATGATCAGGAACTGGTAAGGGCTGAAGCAAACCAGCTGGCAATGTGTGTTCTCCCTTGTGCCTTTGACAAACATCACAAGAAGACACTAGAGAAAAAACTTCAGCTTTCATGCCAGGCCAAAAGAAATGGTTTTTAGCTCTCATATAAGTAGCTTAGATGCCAGAATGTCCACCTATTGCAGAAGCATGAGTGGCCAAGAGAATAGACTGTCTGACATTGTTGCAGGTGCCAATATAAAGTTTGTTCTTATATCTCAAAACCTCATCCTGATAAGTGTATGGGGAATTTAAGGTTGGAGCCAAAATTAGTTGAGAGATAAGCTGATGCACCTTCTGATCACGGACATAACTGGAAAGTACTTCTTGTTTCCAGAGTGGCTGAGAAAGTGTAATGCTGCAGCAGGAGTTGTCACTGTGATGTCTCATGGAGAGAGAATCTGCCACCTTGTTATATACTCTTTTTTTATACTGAATGTCATAGTTATATCCCAGTAGCTTCATAAGCCATTTTTGTTGTATACCAGTATTGATTTTCTGTTCTAGAAAATACTTGATGCTCTCTTGGTCAGTCTTGATAGTGAAGTGATGGCCCAACAAGTAGTGCCTCCATTTGGTCACAGCAGACCCCACAGCTATAAGTTCCTTTTCATAAGTAGAGAGTCCAAGTGTTCTAGGCACAAGTGGCTTTCTGAAGAAAGAAATTGGCCTGCCTTCTTGCATCAAAACTGCTCCAATACCAGTAGCACAAGCATCAGTTTCCAGAACAAATGGAATTGAAAAATCTGGAAGAGCAAGTACTGGAGTGGTAGTCATAGCTAGCTTGAGAGGGTTGAAAGCTTCAGTAGCAGCTGGAGTCCAAGTAAAAGCATTCTTCTTAAGTACTCCCTCCGTCTCTAATTAACAGTCCTAATTGACTTTGTCAAAATATTAAGGAAATCCTATAAAGTGTCATGACTAACCCTTGACTAGCCCTGTTTAATGTTATGTTATTACCAAAATTAAAATTATGTAGAAATAATTAGAAGCTTTATTAGGAATTTTATAACTATTCATAAATGTTTTAATTTAAAAAAAGAATGACGATTGATACAAAGATATTGAATAGATATATATGGTGATAATATTTAAGATATTGAATTAAGTTTATATTAAAAAAGATTTATGATTATAAAAAATAAAGGGTATATTTGATAGCTTAAGGGAAAAATATGTCTATAAACAGAGCGGACAGATAAAAAAAGACATACCAAAGTAGAAATTAGGACAGATAAAAAAAAACAGAGGGAGTAATTCAGTGAGAGGCTTGCTAATCACTCCATAGTTCCTGACAAATTTTCTGTAGTAGCCAGTAAGGCCTAAAAACCCTTTGAGCTCTTTGATATTGGTAGGTGTAGGCCAGCTAGTCATAGCAGAAATCTTAGCAGGGTCAGCTACAACACCATGAGCAATAATGATATGGCCTAAGTACTCCAGTTCAGTTTGTGCAAAACAGCATTTTGACAATTTGGCATAAAGCTGATGTTGTCTTAATAAGGAAAGTGTGATATGTAGATGTTTTGCATGAGTTTCCATGTCAGGTTGTATATACTAGAATGTCATCAAAGAATACCAAGATGAATTTTCTCAAATATGGTTGAAAAATATCATTCATCAAAGCTTGAAATGTTGCAGGTGCATTAGTAAGACCAAAGGGCATAACTGTGAATTCATAATGGCCATGATGGGTTTTAAAAGTTGTTTTGTAGATATCTGCCAGTGTGACACTGATTTGGTGATATCCTGATCTCAAGTCAATTCTAGTAAACACACAGAAGCCAAATAATTCATCCAAAAGCTCATCAATAACAGGTATGGGAAACTTATCTTTAATTGTGATATTGTTGAGTTGCCTGTAATCCACACATAATCTCCAACTATTGTCTTTTTTCTGCACCAGAAGTATTGGAGAGGCAAATGGGCTATGACTTGGCTGAATGACTCCACTTTGTAACATTTCTTGGACCAATTGCTCAACCACTCCTTTTTGAACATAAGGACATTTATAGGGTCTTTGCTTAACTGGAGTGGAATTTGGAATGAGGGGAATTGAGTGATCCAAGGACATTTGTGGTCGAAGTGAACTAGGCTCAGAGAAAACATCTTGAAATTGTTGCAGAATGTCAGATATAACTGGTGGTGGAGAATCTTGGGGAGGAGTTGGGGTAACAGAAAACAGTTGACCCATGATACCCTGAGAGTTCTTCTTAAGGAACTCTTGCAACCCTGATGAATCAATCATCTGAATATAAGGAGTTGTATGGGTACCCACTAAGGTGATCTTTTTACCTTGATATTTAAAAGAGATACTTAATGTAGAAAAGTTGAGAAGAATGTCTCCTAACCTCTTAAGCCAATCAGCTCCAAGAACCACATCACAACCTCCCAATGAAAGTAGCCTTAAGTCCCCAATGAAATCATGATCTTGCATTTTCCAGTGTATGCCAGAACAAATGCCAGAACTGTCTGTCGTGTCTCCATTTTCCACAGTGACTAGCAAGTTGGCAGTTGGCTGAATAATGCATCCCAGTGACTTGGCTAAATCACAACCTATAAAGTTATGGGTACTGCCTGTATCAATCAGGATTGAAATTTCATGGTGTTTAATAGAGCCTGGAATTCTTATGATTTCTCTAGTAGTGTAGGATCTGAATATCGCAACATCAGTATTTCGCGAGATTAGTAAACGACAGTATCGCGAAGGCGTCACAGAAGAGTAATATAAATGACGCAATGAATGACGACAGCCAAAACACGAGAAAGGTGTGAAGACCTAGCGAAATTTAGGAGAGCTGCGAGAATGAATACTTGTACACTTGCGATATTTCGCAAGTCATTCCCAAAAATAAAGGACAGCTTAGCTGTCATCCATTGTGTACTACCCTATATAAAGGGTTGAATAAGCCTAGTGTGGGAGAGATCTTTTTCAGAGTGTTAGACAAGTCATTAGGAGAGAGAAAGTTTGTGGTGATTGTAATTTCTTTAGATCTTTTATATCTTATCTTGTAAACATTCAAGGAATTAATCAATAAAATCATTGTTATTCATCTTCAAATATCTTAGTTGTGTGGATTATTGTGAGGGGTGTAGTGTAGGATTTCCTGCAACTACATATTGGCGCTAGAAACAGCTTTGAGTAAGGATTGACATCGTGATTTGAAAGAATTTGGAGTAGTAGAGAAGAAATTTGATATAATTTTTAACAGTTTACCAAAATTAAGAAATGGCTAGAAGGAGAAATGCATCCGAGCAACCCACAACTGTTAGAAGGAGTAGGAGACTTGCCGGAGAAGAGAGAAATGAAATGGGAGAATCCTCAAGAAGGAACATAAGGAACGATGAAGAAAACCAAATTTAATCACCAATTCAACCAGTAGTGGATAGAATTGTGGATTATGATAGAGTAAGTGTGCATACTTGGAGATCAGACTCTGTGGACGAACGGGAAGAAGAACAACAATTGGTAAACAATGGACAAGAGGGGAGAGACCAAGAAGGGAATGGAGAAATAATTCATGGAAATGAAGAAATCGCAGCATTAGAGGCGTTGAGGCAAACAATACATGAAGAAAGACGATTAGAGGCAGAGGAACGTGCAAACTTGACAAGACAGAATCATGAGCTGAGGATGGAAAACATGAGGTTACCAAACAGAAGGTCGAGAAGCACTACAAGGTCAAGCTCAAGATCAGTTAGAGAGGAAAGAAGGAGAATTTTACCTACAGAAAATGCCGATGAAGAAAACCAAGAAGAAGCGCAAAATCGAGGCACAGAATATTGCGAGAGAAGAGAAATGATGGAAGATCGTTATATCCTACGTCCCGAGACTCTTCAAAATGAGCAGAATGGTGGAAACCAAGAAAATAGGCAACGTCAGGAGCAGAATCAACCAATGGATGAAGAAAATCAAGAAGAAGGAAGAAGAATATTGCATGGGAGAGAAGCACGGAGGAAGCAAAAAGAAATTGAAGATGAAATTGAAAGACACTATGCCGAACAAGCACGTCTAGCTCGCGAGATAGAAACATTGAGAGCAGAAATGGAAGAACAGGAGTTAGAAGCGGCAATTCGCCAGAATAATCATGATAATCGAGAAAGAAGGCGAGAACAAAATCGCAACAATGGTAATATTAATGAAGAATATGAAAGAGCACAAAGGAGAGCTGATAGGCACCAACGAAGAGAAATCGATAGATATAATGGTGTGCGAATTCGCGAAAGAAATGAAGGAGAAGATCGCAGAGAAATACGAGAAGAGAGTGATGAACAAGAAAGTCAAAGTAGACATGAACGCAGGCGAAGAGAAGCGGAACTAAAAATACCAGTGGATTCAAATTCTGATGTAAATGAACAAATTTTGAGAGAATTGGCAGAAATGAGAGGAATGATGAATAGTAAAAGAGGAGGAGGAAAGAGACAGTTGGATGAAGCAATAGAAGAAGCTGCGAAAACTCCGTTCACACAAGAGATACAATTAAGAGGAATACCACCGAAGTGCAATTTACCGACATTAACCAGCATTTTCGATGGAACAACTTGTGCGATACATCATATCAAAGCTTATATGAGATGTATGCTACAATGGGAGAATCATGATACTATATTGTGCAAATATTTTGCATCAAGTATGACAGGAGAAGCTTTGAAATGGTTTGAAGGGCTACCGAAAAATACAATAACATCTTTCAATCACTTGCAGGCTATATTTTTAGGGGCATATATAAGTAATAATTCCTCGCGACCAGGTATTGAAGATGTATTTGGGTTAAAACAAAGGGTTGGTGAAAGTTTGAAGCATTTAACTGTGAGATGGAAGACAATGTGTAGCGAAATGGCTGGCCGAGTGGAGGAGAGATATCTCATCTTATCATTCATTAATGTTATGTTTGCGACAAATCTGCTATATATTCAAATTTTTAGAGTCAAAAATACAATCACAATGACTGAGTTGCGAGAGCTTCAGGAGGAGTATATTGCTCTAGAGGAAAAACAAAATGAGATGGAATCATACCCTATTGCGAATACAAGTTCAGGAGCTTCGAATGCAAGTTTGTTACCCAAATTGATAAACACTGTGGAGAGTACCTCGCAAGGTCAACAAGGAGTGAGGATACCAAATGATGGTCAGCAAAAGTTGGTAGCTATGGGAAGTCGCGATCAGGAAGAATTTGAAAGAGAAAGAAATTTCTATAACCGTCGCGGAAATAATAAAATTCAAAGGCTTGATCAACCGCAAGAAACCTATGGAGGTCAGAGGCATAATCCGCAAGAGACTTATGGAGGCCAGAGGCAGAATTATCATAGAGGACAGCGAGGTCATAGAGTCGTATGGGAAGAAATCAAAATGCCACCACTAAACGCTAGCGTGGAGAAGATATGGGAAGCTATAATCCTGATGGAAAACATACCTGCACCATGGAACATGGGGAATGAACCACCTCCAGGTGATAGAAGTCATGAATTTTGTTCCTACCACCATTTCATGGACACCAAACGAATGATTGCAGGAATATAAAAAGAATCATCCTCACAATGATAGATCAAGGGAAGCTAAACCAATTCTTAAAATGTGAAGAGAAGACTCAACCATTACCAACACCTCCAGAAAATCGCAGAGTAAATACAACAAAAGGGAAAGAAACATTTGTAGTAGAAGTTGGAGCGAAGGCCAAAAACTTGTTCTGCAACTCTATCGTACATTCATACAGGACAATTGAAGATTTTCATGATAACATTCTCAGTAGGGTTTTCGCAAGAGATGTTGACAATAGAGAAGTAATGAACATCGCGAAATCATCGCCACTGAAAGAATGGCAAACGCAGGTTATTTCTTTTACCGCAGAAGAAGTACCTGAAGGTGGTGAGTTGCATGACAGTCCATTAGTGGTAAGATTAGAAATTAATCCAAAACCTGTTGATGATGAAAGTGATGGTGCAGAAAATTCATGGGCAATAAATAGAATCTTAATTGATACTGGAAGCTCTGTAAACATCCTTTTTTACCACACCTACAAGACTATGGGGGGCAAAGATGAAGATTTGATATCTTCAACCTATAAGATTTATGGTTTTAATGGTACTGCTAATAAACCTTAAGGAGAAGCTCGCATGCGAATACCATTGAATGGATTATCAACTGAAATCTTGTTTTGCATAGTCGATGTAGAATCCCCCTATAATGCGTTAATTGGGCGACCTTGGTTGCATGAGATCTTGGGTGTAGCATCAACTTACCACCAGTGCATCAAATTTCCACATCCCAGTGGTGTTGGAGTTATAAAAGGAGATTGGGCTGAAGGACAAAAATGCTATGAAGTCGATGTGGAGTCTTGCGAGGAAAGGGTTGTTCAACAGAAGAATTGGAAAAGGAATATCAAAGAAGAACAAAGAAGAGAAAGACTGATGGTGGACACAATAGAAGTGAGAGATGAAGATATAATGCGAGAACGATGCTTAAAAACAATTGGAAATTGCGATGTTCTCGCAAATGGGAAGGAAATATCAGGGAATTTGAATGAAGAAACAGAGAGCAACAGGAGTAAGAAGAGCAAGAAGTAAATAATTGATTTTAGAGTTGTGTAAAAAAAAAAAAAAAAAAATTATTATGACAAAAACATGTCAAAAATACAAAAAATGTGATGATCGAAGAAGGAGTACGCGAAAGTTTCGCGAGAATGAATATAACGAAAGTTTAGTTAAATAATTACAGTGAGATCACAACAAATGAAGCAAGATTGAATGAAAATTTCGCAAAGAAGACGAGAAGAAATAATCAAAAATCAATGAATGATTACAAGAATTGACAGAAATAAAAGAATGAGTGAATGGGACGAACCTTTATGGCGTACACCCTAGTTCGCGAATGATATTTCGCAAGAGGCAAATGTAAGACCTAAAGTGCGTCATATAAGGGGGTATCTCTTGACATGGCTCAGGGAAAAGGTTACACCGCCCCTGGAACCTGAGTCATGAAAATTTGGGGCCCATGAAAGCCTATCCCGGGGAGATACCTTGGATTTCCAACTATATATATAAGGTTATACCCTGGTTGGACGACCGAGGGTCTCTTCCAAGTAGTCAGTGTATGACCAAGGCGCCGAGGTATACGGTTGAGCCAAGAGTGCCTGGGGCATTTGAAGTGTCTCGGCCATTCTTGGCAAGTCTTGGCACATGCTGCACTCGGCCCGAAGAAAACTCCACTTAGGGTGCAGCCTCGTAACCATAAGCCCTATAGGTATAAGGGATAAGAGGCTGCGAAAACAAGCAAGTTGTTGTTAAGACCGGATGGGAGGAGCTAGTCTTGTATGGCCGATGTACGCCTCCTTGAAGGGGCAACCAGGGAGATTGTAAGGGCGGCACCCTCCATTAGGGAGCTGATAAGTGTCAAAAGACGCAAATGTCATGAGGCTTTATTTTCGCAAGAAAATTTAGGCTTGTCATATTTGTGCAATATTCCTGAAGAGGCAATAATACTAACGCGAGGGTAAGACGAGATCAATGGGTCTTTACATGCAAGTGTAAAGACGTCCTGCGATTTCGTCGCAAGACGGCAATGTCATGGGGCTTCAAGTTCGCAAGAACTATTAGGCCTGTCATATTGTCGCAACAAAAATATCCTGCAGAGGCAATAATACTAAAGAAATGATAAGACAAGATCAATGGGTCGTTACATGAAAGTGTAACGACGTCCTGCGACTTTGTCGCAAGACGGCAATGTCATGGGACTTTATGTTCGCAAGAATATTTAGACCTGTCATATTGACGCAAAATGAGGGGTGGCAAAATAAGACCTTTAACTAGGAAGGCAAAATAAGACCACACAAAAACAATGTTAAGGCAAGATCAATGGGTCATTACATGAAAATGTAAAGACGTCCTGCGATTTTGTCGCAATGATGAATTTTAACATAAATGAAGATAAGACAACACAAGAAATCGAGTAAGCAAATAAGCTTGCGATTACGGTTATATTTTTTTATTTATTTGTGAAGAGTTAGCAACAACAATTGCGAAAATAAGAAGTATTATTACTTAAAGATTATTGATATAATCTCTCATATGAAAATAAGTAACAGAGGCAAGTATGGGAATGATTACAATAAGAATTTGTTATTTATTTCCATATGATAGATTTACAGTGAGAAATTACAAAGATGGAAGGTTAAAAGGATAAATGTACATATATCAGAAAAAGGGAAATGGAGCTATCTCTCAGTTCATTCTTCTTTGTCATCAGATTCTTTATCAGATTCTTCCTCTTCGCTAGCTTCACTATCAGAAACATCAAAGGAGGTTATATCTTCAGGAATTTCATCAAGAAGACAAGGGTACGAAGAATGAGGAATACTGTGGTCATCGCAAACTGTCTTAATAGTTTGATTGCGAAAACGAACAACATTATTATTAAAATTCGCTACAGTAGCTTGTAATTATTTCTTCAACATGGAATACTTGTCGTTGCGAAGAGAGAGGTTCTTGGCAAGTTGTTCTTTTTCAGATTCAAGTTCTTCAATCCTTGTTTGATATCTCTTCTAAGCTTCTGTTAACGTATGATAATGAGTCAGTAACTTAATAGCAGTTCATAAAAAAGAAGTGGTAAAGTAAAGAAGAACAGTTAACAACCTTCTCTGTCAGAAATCATATCTTTAACCAAGGCAGTATGATCAGCATGAAGACTGACGTTAACACCTAAGTTATTTCTGGCATTATCTAGAACTTTTGCAGCCCAAGCAAATTCATCATCACTATTTATGACAAGAAGCATCCATAGGTCAGGGAATGAATGAAGAAGGATGGCTTCTTCAGAAAGATTATAAATGTCTGCTAGTGAAAATGATAAGTCAGTAAAGAAAAATAAATGACAAAGTAGAAACGAAGAAAAGAGAAGGGTATTATACCATAAAGTCGGGTATGTGTGGGAAACAACAACAGGATGGGAGGATTCTTATGCTCTTGAACAAAAAAGTCTCTAATTTTATAGGACCAAGTTTCCAACTTTTAAAAGAGGAATTTCAAAAGCTAAAGAGAGCAAGAATCATCTTAGCCAAGAGACATTGATCCAAGGAAGATATGGATAATTCTTATGTGCATATGGTTTGTGATGAATATTTGATTGATGCTAATGTTGAAAAAGGGAGGCACT
Organism: Papaver armeniacum; assembly: GCA_023531295.1. Lineage (NCBI taxonomy): Eukaryota > Viridiplantae > Streptophyta > Magnoliopsida > Ranunculales > Papaveraceae > Papaver > Papaver armeniacum. The sequence continues at coordinate 64,851 of JAJJWW010014127.1, forward strand.
TTCGTTGATAATTGTGTAGTTAACTCAACTCTTGATCGTAATAATGATCATTCACCTATTCAAAAGGATGAGTTAGAGATACAACACTAAATTCAGCGAGGAACAACCTTATGTTGACTATGATGAAGAGGCTCGAGCATTGATTTGGATCAAACTATTCAAGGTGGAGCTTTGAGGATGATGCATTTGAGTGTTCTAAAGTTTCTTATGATAAAATTTGGATCATAAAGAATATGTGCCTTACAACAAGGAGGAATATGTTGAGAATGAGACCGTTATAACTTGATATTTGGAAGACCCAATTGAGCTTGTATGATTGTAATGATGATGTTTTATTATGAAGAATGGCAAGGTTTGATAGAGGAAATCACTTGAATTTTTCAAGGATGAAGAGGATTCCATCTGCAGATTGTGCAAGGTTTATCTAACCCATTGCCTATTATTTCTTTCCTTTCCTCTTATTGGTTTGAATGTATGTGCTTGAGAACTTTATTGAATGAATTAGAGACACTTGATTCTCATACTTGCAGGTTATGGAACCGAAACCGTGATAAGTGGGGAAGCTTTTATCGGTTCATAGTTTCACTTTTTGCTTTATTATACTAATAAGTGTTTGCAAACAGGTTCTGGACGGATCCCCAACTTTTCCGATTATTGGTGTATGGGGAATGAATCTTGCAAGGATATAGTAAACCTATAAAAAGCGCTAAGTAGTATCTTTATCTTTTTATTTTTGTTTCGTTTATTTTTTTATTTTTTTTATTTTTTTATTTTACTGTTTTTATATCATTTGCAATGTTTAATTTCATTGATGAAATGACGAATACCTTTTTCGTCGAAATTTCAGAGTTCAAAGCACACGTTTTACTTAAAACTTTCGGTTTTACACATTGAGGACAAGAATGAGCATTTATATGTTTGTATAGTTTGTTTTTGACACCATTAGTGGATGGAACCATTTGAATCAGGAGTTGAGGAACCAATTAACTAAAGGGAAGAATATAGCTGAAATCACAAATTAACATGAGAAAAGAAGAAGGCAACTATCATGTACTTTGACAAGAAGCATGCGCTTGATCCAAAAGATCTAATCATCTAAAAAAAAAAAAGAGAAATTGGATCCAGTTTGGCTTGTGCAATCCTTGATTGAGCAATGCATCGAACACTTGCAACATCTACATCTATATCCATCTTCTTAATTATATCTAATTAACTAGTAAAAGAGACTATATGCAAACTAGGGGTTTAAAAAAGGCTTATTATTTATGCTAAATGGGGACATGGTCTGGTTGTTGTATTTTATTGTTTTTGTTTGATTTGCTGAAATAAGTCGCTTTGCTATTTTAGGGTGAATTATGTACTTGTCTTATGTGTTTCTAAGAAGAGTGGAAAAATAAATCTGGAGCCGTGTGGTTTAAAGACAAAGTAGAAATGGTTTCTAACGGTGTTGGAAGAAAGTGATGGGATTATTCGAGGATTTGTGTTTCTGGGTCAGTCATGGGCAAGGTTGGGAATGGTTATTCTTCGGATGAAGATTGGGGGTTTGATAAATGGATTATAAGATGGGTTACCTGATAGGTGGTGGTCTTAGTGTGTCAATTAAGTGGCAACTTGCTAGAGCAAGGGTGAAGAAGAGGTTTTGAAACGAGTTGGACGACAAATGTCCAGTGAAGATTGAGGTGTTATTGAACGAATTTGATTTTCTCGCTCATTAAGTATGGCATTTTGGTGAAGAGATTCATCTCGTTCAATTTGGACTTCAAGAAGGGTTTTTTGGAACTTCGCTAATGCTTGTGCACCTTGATTAGCAATGCGATCCTTGTCATCTATAAGGCTACTAATTTTCTTCCTTAGAATATTATTATTCTCGTGGGAGCTAAGGTATAAACGTTTAAATCGGTTGGCTAAACCTAAACTAGATCTATGCTCAATTTCTAAGAGATGAAATTTGGTTCGAAGTTCATTTAATGAGAGAGAATTAATCTTGTTTGAAGAACTACTTTTGGATTAAAAATTCATTGAGATGAGCGAGAAGAGCATCATCATCCATAGGTTCGGGAATGAATGAAGAAGGATGGCTTCTTGATTTGATTTGTAAAGATTATAAATGTCTGCGAAAATGATAAGTCATCTATAAGGTAAAGAAAAATAAATGACAAAGTAGAAACGAAGAAAAGAGAAGGGTATTATACCATAAAGTCGGGTAAAGAAAAATAAATGCTAGAACAGAAGAAAATAGAAGGGATTAGCACTTTGAAGAGTAGATATTTTGTTCTTCCGGGTAGAAGACTCGGTTTCCATTTGTTGAATTTTTTCGCGAAGAGCGGCAGTCTCACTTTCATCCTTCTTGCGAGATGTCGCAACTTCAACTTCTAGTTCTTTGTTCTTCTCCTTAAGTTGGAGATTTTTCTTTTCAAGATTGTTGCGCCTTTTCTCAAGATCTGAGGCAACGACAAAGGAAGCTCTCCCAGACTATAAAGGAAAATAAAGGAATTGTTAAGATAAGGTTTATAATCGAAATCACAAAGAAATAAAGAAATATGAACATACCAAGGCACTAAGTGCATTTAAGAAACTGGGAGTCATTGTCCGGGAAACTCCACGAAAAGAATCATTATCCACTAGCAGGGGGGGCATCACAGATATTTGCGAGAGCTTCGCAAGTAGCAGAAAAACGATCATCTCCCATTCCTTGCCTAGAATCAGAGAAAACACTAGACAATTGCGCCATAGCAGATTCGACCGAATGATTCTCCTTCGCAAAAGAAGTATCAACCTCATTTTCATCTTTATCAGAATTCTCGCTGGTTTGGGAATTAGAGTGAGAAGTGGAATGGATTTTCCGTTTTTTAGAAGATGGAGCAGAAGATTTATCCTTGCGAAGAGTGATTTTATTCTTGCCTTTAACCTTCGCAGCTTCAGAAATATCATTCTCTTCAACGCCAACCTTCGCACACGAATGAAGATAAGAAACAAAGGCAACAATATTGTTAAAAATAATAAGGAAAAATATTTCTTACTTCATCCGTGATTGAACGAAGTATCGCCAGAGTACTCGCTTTTGGATTTCTTTTGTAGCTCTTTCTTAATTTGGTGATCTGAAAAATTCGCAAGATTAGATATAAGAGGGAGTGAAGATTGTAAAATAAGTAAAAATTAGGAAGTATACCTCTTTTGCCTTTTCGGGCCAATTAAATACCCAAGGCTGATAATTTGCGAGATTCGCAGGGAGTATATTGGAACCAGAAATGTAAGGTCCGCTCAAAAATAGTGGAAAGACAGACCACCTCTTATCTTTAGAGTATCGAGGAACGTTGTTCTTGCCAGAATGCCAGTCAATATCTAGCATGAGTATCTTATCGTCGGAAACGTTCTCTTTTCTTTTCAATCGGGCACCCCAGCGAGATTTATCATTCTTCATGTTTATTACTTCATAATTTTCAAAGAAGTTTTCTACAGTGTATTTTGCAGCGACTATCTCTAAACTTGCGAAGTTAGGATCTTTAACGTTATCAGGATATAGAGATCCCTTACCAGCGCCGCGATTAGCAAATTCAAGCATTAGGCGGATGCAATCACCACTTAATTGATAAATAGCTCGCGAGAATTTCTCATGAGCAAGGATTTCATAGAACAAGGGCAGTTCGGGATTATAGAGAGGAATGGGAAGACCTAGCGAGATTATGATTTTCTGATCATCACATTGATGATCAGTAAACAACTTTGCAGAAAGAATAGATGAAGATTCTTGATTGGGAATAGTAGACAAGGTGAAACCCTTGTCTTGTAGTTTCTTTTGAGTTTCATCTAAAATGGTTTCATATTTACGACCAGGTGGAGCCATTTTTAGAGTATGGGAATGATTAGAGAATCGAAGATCAAGAGAAAGAAGAAAATGAAGATTTACAGTAGCAGAATCGCAAATTGCGGAAGAAGAAAGTTGAAGAAAAGTTGCAGAGAGAAAGTAAAAAAGAAGAAGAGGAGGGTGAGAAAACTATTTATAGAGAGAAGAATTCTCGAGAAGACAAATGCATTTAATGCGAGAGGGGACGTGAGTGGTCAAGAAAAAACGGTTGAAAGAGACGTGTCAAGAAAAGAGTGGAAGAAGAAACATGTATAATAAATTCTGTATAAAAGTACGGGATTGTAACGGATAAAGATGAGCAGTTGCGGCATTTCAAAATACTAGTTCTCATGACATTCTCTTCTTCGCAGAGAAGACATGAGAAGAGGCAAGATGTAGGATCTGAATATCGCAACATCAGTATTTCGCGATATTAGTAAACGACAGCATCGCGAAGGCGTCGCAGAAGAGTAATATAAATGACGCAATGAATGACGACAGCCAAAACACGAGAAAGGTGTGAAGACCTAGCGAAATTTAGGAGAGCTGCGAGAATGAATACTTGTACACTTGCGATATTTCCCAAGTCATTCCCGAAAATAAAGGATAGCTTAGCTATCATCCATTGTGTACTACCCTATATAAAGGGTTGAATAAGCCTAGTGGGGGAGAGATCTTTTCAGAGTGTTAGACAAGTCATTAGGAGAGAGAAAGTTTGTGGTGATTGTAATTTCTTTAGCTCTTTTCTATCTTATCTTGTAAACATTCAAGGAATTAATCAATAAAATCATTGTTATTCATCTTCAAATGTCTTAGTTGTGTGGATTATTGTGAGGGGTGTAGTGTAGGATTTCCTGCAACTACAAGTAGCATGGACAGTGAGGTCAAGTTGAGCCATTTCTTCTTCATGTTCACTGCTCTCAGCCTCAGATTCTTCAGCTACCATTAAGAATAATTGTTGTTTTTTGCAGAAATGCCCTGGTCTATAAACCTCATCACAATTATAACACAATCCTTCTTTCTCCCTCTTTTGAATTTGTTCAGGTGTTAATCTCTTAATAGGGATTGGAGAAGAAATAGGTTTTTGAAGGATTGTAGGTGGCAGTGGAAGTAAAGGTGGGAGGGAGACAGGTTTGGGTGGGAAATTTTGTGAAGTGGATTGTCTGGCAGCGGTGAAGGAGTTAGAAAAAAAATTGTTGTTAGGTCTTTTGTTTTTCTGCTGGTTGGAAAGAGTTTGTTCTTGCATTCTGGCAAGAGAGAAAGCTTGCATCAAGGTGGTGGGGTGGAACATACTAACTGAGTGTTTAATATCATCTCGCAACCATCCAATGAAGCTCATCACATAATAATATTCATTTAACATGCGGTATTGGCGATACAATAGACCTTTAAGGTTCTCAAACTGCTCAAAATAGTCATCTACTGTGGTAGTTTGAGACAACTTATTGAATATCCCTAAAATGTTTTCATTAGCAGGATTCTCAAATCGAAAACAAGCAAGCTCAGCTAATTCATACCAAGAAGTAATAGATCTGTTAGATTGTAAGTTTGTCAACCACTTATCTGCTTTTCCTTCTAGGTGCATAGCTGCCATGATGACGTTCTGGTTCTCATCTCTAATGCCATTGAGAAGGAAATAACGATCGCATTTTGAATCCACCCCTTAGGGTTCTCTCCATCAAATCTAGGAAAGTCTATCTTTGGAATCTGTGGGTTAGTGTTGGAATCACGATTCCCATGCTGTAGATTGAACATCGCGCCTCCATGATTTTGATTATTTGAATGAGAACCTTCAACACCTGAGTCTCGAGGATCTTCATTTCTTTTGGTTGAAAAAGTTTCCATATACTTGAAGAAGTCTTCCTTAGATAATACTAATGATTTAAACTCAGTATCCTGTGTTGCAAGATCGTCTAACCTTCCATTGATTTTGGATAACTGTTCATAGAACGATTCCACAAATCTATGTAATTCTTCGTTTACTTCTTTGATTATAGGATTCTTTTCACTACCCATGATAGGAAAGTACAGCCCTGATGCCAATTGTTGTGTTTCCACAACAAATTAACACGTAGAACGAGGATAATTGAGAAATCTAATTCAAAGAATCAGTCTTAAGAAGAGATTTAGGAAGAAGAAGCTAAAACTAAACTATTTTCATTAACTTTCTTAAGCAGCCGCAAATGTTCTCTTACACATTTAATACCCTAATCCACTAAGGAACGAAATGCAAGGATGAACCGATAATTGAAACATGTTGGCATCCTAACGGCTAATAAGTTAGCCACTCACTCACTTTTATTAGTACACCCCAGTTCTGTGATAGAGGCACCCCCACTGAGTAACCTAGTAATGACTTAGACACATGACATCCTGATGGTGATTCAACAAAGGATTCGGCTTTGGAGATTGCAAAACATGTAACTTTTATATTTCAACTTGTATTTATATCGATTAGTATCTTTTACAACATTGCTTAACATGGAGCTAATCCTCTATTTGCAAATAAATTCATTTTAATACTGGTAGTACTTATTTTTGGCTTCTCTTAAATGTAGCCCACACATTTATTAACCATAACAGTGCTTAAGTTAACCAAACATGACTTTATTGTCATTCTACATAACCCACAAAGTTATATATAATTATTATATATATCCCAAAATAATAAAATAATGACTAAATCCCTAAATCAACATCAACAACAACAACAAAAAGAAGCTAATTATCTTATTAAATTTATGTAAGACATTTGACATAATTAATGTTTTTGAAGAATAATCAAACCACTTAATCGATTTTAGTGTAATTATGATTGAGAATAAAAAAAATATCATCTTAGAGATTTTTTTTTTTTTTTATAGATTATGTTTATGGTGTGCTACGATAATGGTTATAGGAAATAATAAAATCTTAGTCAATTCAATTTCTATTGATGTTGTTGTGGAATTTTTATTAGAAAACAATTAAAATATACACCATGATCAATTTTAATATAATCATGATTAAGAAAAATCATTTTAGAGAAAATTATGATTAATTTTTTTTTAAATGGCCTTTTACTTTAAAATTAATATGAGGAAAAACGACTCAATGTCGATAGCATCGTAATTGATAAGAATTAGGGTTTATGCATAATTGTTCAATTTGTGGTAATACTAAAAGAACAATGATAATTAATTTTAAGTATGATTAAGAAAAAAAGTTAGGGTTTATGTTGATTTTGAGTAAGAGGGAGATTTAAGTTTAATTGTTAGTAAAAAAATTAAAACGTGTTTGGTTTTTTGTTTTAATTTTTGGCTTTTCATTTTAACTTAAACTTTTTGGGTTATGGTTGGATAAATGTGTGGGTTATGTTTAAGAGAAGCCTTATTTTTAATCTCGTGTATGAAGGATGCATACTGAATAATGTTCTCTTGCATTTTGTCTCCCCACCTAGGGTTTGGAATTCAGAAAACGATTCATGGTTTTTTTGTTTTTTGTTTTTGGAATTCAGAAAACGATTCATGGACTGAAAATATCATTTGTATCAATTTGACCTGGATACAACAACTTTACAAGCTCTCAATATAGCACTCCCATGTAGGTCTATTTCCAGGTTTCATTTTTTCGATACAACTCTCAGGTCAAATGCTCTCACTTAGATTTTAACTGGTGCATAATATTTTTCTTTTGTTGATGGAATTGACTCTTTATACCTGGAAATGACGACTTTACAAGGTATACCTGCAGTTATTAAGATATTCTATCTTGTTCTGGTGCAACCAAAGGGAAACCTCGGTGCTTTTGATTGTGCTCATCAGACATTTATGTTGGCCTTTTCCCTTCATTTTGTAATTACTGTATTCTATTTTTTCTTATGTTAATTATTCTTTTAATTTTTAGCCAAATTCCAGGGTACTTGTCAGAGCTGCAAGTGGTGTAGTTTTCTTTATGGATCTCAAGAGGTTTGAACTTTGGAGTTGAGTATCCAAGTGCTAAAGTAGATAGGTACATTTGTCATGCTGATAGGTGTCTAAACACCTCAATATTTATCTATTGTTTATGCTTTCTTTGCTAAGTTTTCTTGTAAATTATGTATCTTATGTTTGCTTTTGAGTGTGTAGGTACTTTGGAGTCATTTGGAACAAAAGAAGAAGAAACAGGGCAAAAGTGTCATTTCAAGTGCAACTGTTGTTGGAGGCGAATTATTTCTCAGTGTTTGCTTTTATTTCTTTATCTCTATCTGAAAAGCATGTCGGCTTTAGTTATGCGAATTCTGTCTGAAAAGCATGGCAGCTTTAGTTATGTAGAGAAATTAAAGAGAAGAAGTGGATGTGAGAAGTAAGAGACGACTGATGTTGGTGGAAGAATTCAAAAGAAGAAAAGAGCGTTCATTTGGAGCAAGGAATGCAGAATTGTCGTTGCACAGGCAAGCGCTGTCAGGAGCACAATGGAGGATAAGGGGTATACTTGGTGGCTCATATTCACCCTTGGGGGTGGAAATAACCGTCCCATACATTTTGACCTAGTTCAGGTCGAGAGAAGATCATTTCCAAATCATTTATTCCTTCTCCAGGTCTTGTGGCTGTTGTAAGGGTGCGTTTGGTACAGATGGAGTTGAGGGGGGAGTTCAGTCAACGGATGGAGTCAAGGGTCGAGTTCAAATTATGAAGTGTTTGGCATCGAGTGAGTTCTAATTCTAGGTAGTTGAAACTCCATTATAGGGTGGAAAATCAAATAACACCCCCCCCCCCCCCCATGGAATTTCAAACTCCACCCTTTCAACTCCATCTGTTGACCATATTGACATTTGGTTTTCTTTTTTGTTTTTATATTTTTAATTTCAACAATCTTTGATTTCTTACAATTATATTATTTTTATAATTAAATAAGGAGGCCACCCTGGGCTTTTATTTATATATATATATATATTTTTTATTTTTTTATTAAAGGGTTAATTACACGTCACAGGAAAAGTCGGTAGTAGGTAGCCGAGTGACAATCTGGGCACCTATACCTTTTTGAATAATAATGCCTAATCTATGAAACAAAGAGCCACCAACTTTATGGTTAGCATCATGATGAATAAATCAGTTTCTCAATCTCTTCATGAATATGACAGCGTCTTCGCCTAGCTCACCAAAGGTAGTAAAAGCCAAAACATTGAACCCATATCCATGTGACAAACACTTGTCTAAATATTTGGTACACTTACATGAAACTGCGGAGGAGATAGCATGGCCCGTGTGTAGTTGCGAGTTCTGGCACTCGAAAAAGGGGATACAACCGTGACATCAAAACAAACGTCCTTCCCATCTTCCCACTTGTATACTAGAACATCAGCAGGCTTCGCTTCCTTTGCATTGATATCATCTGATAAGAACCTTAAAGAGACTTCTTTTCTAGCGACTACACCTGCCTTGTAACATATATCTGAGATAACATCCACGACTAAGTCATGACGAAACTTGGGACCGATATCGCTGGCACAATGCAAGGCGTGGTCACCAAATATGTCCATGGCTTTGCCACAACATGAACACTTGTTGCCTTCAACAAATAAGGGTACTCCGAAACGATATTGCAAGACTGATCTAAACTGCCTAGGTCCTACTGCATGCTTCAACCCACTGATGAGAATAGATTTTAAAAAATCCATTGCGTGCTCAATCCTATTACACTGCCACAGGTGAGACTCCTGATCTGTAAGAGAAAAGTTGGTTTGAATAGCTTCCTTAACAGCACCAAAGTATTAAACTGCCAGGGATTTCATATAAAGGGGGGCAGCATCGTTGATGTTGAAGGTGGAAGCCGAGAGACCACAAGCCTGTGTAAAAATCTGCAAAGCTTGCTCATATCTAGGACTTGGTTCAGATACAGAAGGAAGGTTCAAAATCCTATTTTGCATGTGTTGAGTCTGAGCACATGAGGCAAGAAAGCATTACTTACCTGTATCAGCCATAGTATAGACGCCTAAGCCACCATCTTTCATAGGTAAAGTAGCTAGGCGTTGTTGAACTAATTCAAATCCTGCACCATCCCCAACCATTATCTAACGTAAATACTACATTAGATGGCCGTCAAACTGAGCTGTAGCGGACTGTATAGTTGTAGGACTAGTTGTGCGAAGTGTAAAATAGAGTTTTGAGACTCCAGAACAGCTACACAATAACAATAATTCACACTGTGGGTCTTGTAGTTGCCGCACTTTGTTCATGAGAAGTATAGTTTTGTCAACTCTACCTGAAACCATGTCACTGCAGTATTGGTGGTTCATGCTGACCGGCCCTCCAAGCAATTTGACACCCACAGATTGCTTACCAATGTGAGAGGAAATACATCTGGAATATCTCTTCTAGGATCGAAGGATGGCCAAAAGAGTTCTGTTTTCTTAATGTTCAAGTGCAACCCCCTTCTAGGACCTTCCGTTTGAATGATCTTCAAAGCCTTAGAAACCTCTAATGTATCACTGGTAATAGTACCGTTATCTAGATACCATGCGTGAAGGTCTAAAGTACATTCTGCAACAATTTTAGCAACAAGTTACAAGAGGATGTAATGTAAGTGAAAATAACAGGGGACCAAGTGGGTCACCCTGCTAAACACCCAAAGCAGACGAAAGTATATGCTGGTTGTAATACAATCTAGCAGGTGCGGAATAGCAAAACTCGACCCATATAGAAATGCTTGGACAGTGGTTTCGAACCTCACGAATCAAGGTAGCTCTGTCTACTAAATTGAATACATTTGAGAAATCAACCAAAAGCATGGTCTGAGTGTAGTGAGTACCTTTTAACTCCAACAACCTATTAGATGCATGCATAATCCCCTCACCACCACAGGGTATTCCCACCCCAAATTGATGTGAACCAAGATAGGCCGTGATATCTTTGCACACAACTTTGGCAGCTAACTTGGAACATAGTCGTCTCCAAATGGTTCCCACCGCGATTGGCCTTACACCACCTCCAGGTTTCAGCAAAGGTGTTAATGGGGCACTAGCTACATATTCACCCAGTTCTGATGGACAATTGCCTTCTAGCCACGAATTGATGACTCCAACCATGGATTCCAACTGTTCATCAGCCACAGCAGCAGGTGGACCACTCAGTGCATCGCGTAAGTGTTGATCCCTCAAGCCATCACGTCCACAAGATGTACCTTTAGGAAAGCTTTTGATTGCAGCCAACACTGCTTTAACATCTACAGATAATGAGGGTGTTGTGGTATCATCTGCCGGAATGGAAGGAGGAGGCGCAGGAGGGTGTTTCTGCTGCAATTCAAATAGAGTAGCTGGCGTAGGATGGGCAATACTATCATAGGAAAGAACACGAATGGACGCAGTATAGTGACCGTAACTTAGCTTCTTCCAGCAAGCCTGTATATTAGAACTCTCTGTCTTCTTCTTCTTAAGAGGCTTGCATCTGTTGTTGTCGTTATAAAGGCTAAGAAGTTTCTGAGTCAAGAATTCACAACCTTGGGGTTCTCTCCATTTGTTCAGTGATTGGTTGATTGCAGAGATCTGTAATTTCTTTCTTGTGCCGGACCGTTCTTCCACAGAACATTTTGGAACTTGGCGATTCAATGTACAAACAGGGAGTAAAAGAAGTTGCAGCCAAACAATTAAATCTCTAGGCTTAGCAATGACATTGTCTAATGCTGATTTAAGGGTTATGGAAAATTTTAGTCTGCACGGAGGTGGGATACTTACTGTGGTAGTAATATGCTTCTGCAAAATTTGATTAAGCATCTCCACCGATAGATAAGTAGTGTCATCAGCAACATAAGAATTGACAGATTCAGCAATAGCTGTAGCACCAGACTCAGTAGTAGGTTGAGGCTTCTCAACACCATGAATTAGAAAATCCGCGTTACCATCATTATAAGGTCCAATAATAACTTCAGCATGCAGATGGTTGCGACAGGGTTTCCTCCATGCATAGGTGCGCATGCATTTAATACAAAGCCACATCTGCATAGCCTCCAAAACCTCTTCCCAGGCAGTAAAGCAATCTTTGTTGGTTCGAATCCTATCTCTACATAACTCCTTGTCACTTCCAGAAGGGAAGTGTTGATCGTGAATGTGTCGATATATTGCAGATTTGGCATAACCTCTGCCTTTAATACCTCCATGACATCCATCGTAATTCTTGAAATATCTCCTAGAGATGAACCATCCCTTTGAGATGAGGATATCGATTTAAGAGAAGTTTGAGATGTATTGTATGGGTCTGGGGGTCTAGGTGATGCTAAATATCGCATTGTGGAAGATGGAGATCTAGAACGGGTGCAAGGCATGGCTTCTGAAAATAAAAATGACGTAACCGGAACTACGACAACTCAAGAATACGAATTAAAGTTTAGTGTATGGGAATTTAAGGTTTCAAACCAATGAAAACTCAAAGTACCATACAACAAAACTCTAATTAAACCTTCACAGGGAAAACAACCACTATACAAAATCTTCAAAACCAGCTCAAAGACAAACCACAGAATCTGCAAAAACTGCTCAAAGACAAACCACAGAAACCCCTAATCAATCACTCTGAAACCCCACTTCAGAGTCCTAAATTCAAGTTTACTTCTTCAAACACATACAAAAGAAAACCCCCTTCAGAGTCATAAAATCAAGTTTACTTCTTCAGTCTCATACAAAAGAAAACCCACTTCAAAATTCTACACCACTGAGTTTGTTTCCTTAAAATTACACAAAAGAAAGATTTATAGCTTCAAACCAAACACTGAACCCCTACTTCCAATTCTTCCAAATTACTCACAGAAAATCCCTAATTCAATTTCTGCTAAAACACATTGAAGAAAAACCAACTCCTAAAACAACATTTTCAAATACACCGATGAAAAACTAAGGTGAAGTGCTAAGAAAGCACGAAATTTTACAGAGAAATTAGGGAAGAAAAACCTAATCACCAAAATCTAGAATCAAATTACTGCAACAGTTACAAAACCGTAAAATCTGAAGCAACAATCACTCAGAAATGCAAAACCTCCAACACCAAAAGAGAAAAAACAGGATTGCAAAACCCTAATTGAATAACCAGAACCCTAATTCTAATTGTTGAAATCCTCTCTACACAACAGTGAAAACGAGAGTGCAAGAACCTAATTGAAACACCAAAAACGCTGAAAAATCGAGGAAAACTAACCTTGATTATGCAACACCAATCACCACAGAGGAAAACTAACTTGTTAATTAATATATTTTTATTTTTTAGTATTACCTTAATAATATTATTTTAAATAGAATTAACATTATTACTACTAATATATTTCTTGTTTTATAATTAAAAAGTACTATTTTATTTTAAATATCATTTATTGGTTTTCATTAAAATTGTATTTACTTAAAATATAATTAAATATATTTGAATATATAAATTATTTTTTGTCTCATATTTGAAAGGAAAAGGAATATTTTTAATTAATAAATATAATTAGTATTAATTAAAATATGATTTTATTTTAAAATATAATTAGTATTAATTATTATTATTCAAAAGTATTGTACGACTAATTAAAATAAAATAGTTCAAATAAAAATCTTTATAATTACCTATTTAATTTTAAGTAATTAATTAAATTATAAATTATTATTTTATACTATAAATAATAAAAAAAATCATCTTATTTTTTTTTAGAATTAGCGTTTTTAAGATTCAAAAGACTCGTACATAACTTTAGTTGGTAGCCTAGTAACAAGCTGAGCAGCAACACCCTTCTGAATAGCAACACCTAATCTATAGAAAAGAAATTTACCTACCACTACTAACATCATTACTAACTAGACAATTCTTCAATCTCTTAAAAAAACATACAATATCCTCACCAAGTTCCCCAACGTGGTAAAGGCTAGGACACCCAGACCGTAGCCATGCGAAACACATTGATCCAAGTATTTGTTGCGTTTGCGCAAAACATCATTGGAAATAGCTTGGCCCGGGACAAAAGCACGAAAACCTTCACCCGTGAAAGGCGAAACTCCAGTAACATCCATACAAACATCTTGGCCATTCTCCCAATTAAGAACAAGAATGTCAACAGGCCGCAAGTCTCTATTATCATCAGACAAAAACCCAAGGGCTGCTTATTTTCGCGCAGACACACCATCTTTGTAACAAATGTCAGCGATAACATCACGTACCAGATCATGCCGAAACTTGAGGCCAACATCCTTTGCACAATGGAGAGCGTGGTCACCAAAAATATCCATGGGTCTATTACATCTTGAACATAGGCCACCTTCAGCAAACAAGGGAATACCAAGGCGGTAACAGACAACAGTTCGAAACTGTCTTGGTCCAAGGCATTGATTCCGACCACTAATAGGTACGGACAATAAGTAATCTTAAACATGCTTAACACGGTTGCATTACCACAAAATGGAATCTCTTGCAGACATTGAAAATTGGTTTGGGATTTGCTTCTTAACTGCGTCGAAATAAGTGACTGCCAGGGAGTGCATAGAAGGGGGGGCAATATCATAAACACAATAATTAGAAGGTAACCCACATGCCTGGATAAAGTTCTGGAGAGCCGATTGATAAGCAGAACCTTTGTCTGAAGAGAATAAATTACCTAGAATCACCTTTTGCACCGAAACTGTCTGACTCTGAGAAGCCAAGTAACAATATTTACGGGTGTCCGCCATAGTGTAAATGCCAAGGCCACCTTCCTTGATGGGAAGAGTAGCAATACGTTGTTGCAAATGTCCAAAGCCCGGCCCATCCCCAGTGACCAGAAGTCTCAAGTACTGAAATAAATGATCATCGAATAATTCTGTGGCTTGTTGTAAAGCAGCAGGATTGGTAGTACGCATAGCAAAGTACAGTCTGGACACTCCGGTGCAGTTGCGAAGTAATAACATCTCACTCTGAGGGTCCTTGAGTTTTTTGATGACGGACATTAGCTAGATAGTCTTGTGAACACGATCCAGCGCCATGTCGCTAATAAAGTTCAAATATAGACTCACTGCCCCCCCCCCCCCAGATCCACAGTCGGCCAAAAAACCTCTGTTTTCTTTATATTAAGATGTAAACCTCTACTCGGCCCCTCAGACTCAATAATACTCAGAGCTTTAGCCACTTCAAGGGTATCTCCAATAATAGTCCCGTCATCAAGGTACCAGGCATGCAAATCAAGTTTGCACTGAGAGGCAATAGTTTTCACAAGCGGGTGGAGTGTCAAAGCAAACAACAACGGACCGAGAGGGTCCCCTTGTTGAACTCCAAGGGAAGAGGACAGAGTATATTGATCATAATAAAGTCTAGAAGGTTTACTGTAACAAAATTCCACCTAACGAGAAATACCTGGACAATGGAGTCGGACTTCCTTAATGAGATGAGACCGGTCTACCATATTGAAAGCGTTGGAGAAGTCAACAAGCAACATTGACATACTGGCAGACTGACCTTTCAACTCTAGCAAACCATTTACAGCATGTAAAATACTCTCACCTCCAACAGGCACACCAACTCCGAATTGATGATCCCCAAAGTAAGAAGACATAGCCTTGCCAACAGAGAAAACAGTTATCTTGGAGACCAATCTACACCAAATAGTCCCAACTGCTATGGGCTTAAGACCACCACCCGGCTTCAATAATGGTGTTAGGGGTGCACTAGCTATGAACTCGCCTAAACCACTGGGGCATTTACCTGCCAGCCATAAATTGACAACCCCAGTTATTGAAGCCACCAACTCGTCCGCTACCGCTGAAGCTGCACCTCTCAAAGCATCCATTAAATGTTGCGCACGCAAACCATCTCGATCGCAAGAAGTCCCTCTTGGAAAGCTCTTGATGGCACCGAGAACCGCCTTAGCATCAACCACAATTGAGTCAACACTAACGGAGTCCGACGAAATAAAAGGAGGTGGGGCTGCTGGATGTTTACTTTGCAATTCAGCGAAGGTGGATCATTGCGAGGAGCAACACCACTAGAGGTCAACACCCGAATCGCAACAGAAAAGTGTCCGCAACTCATCTTTTTCTTACACGCATTCAAGTTGGCATCTTGTTTCTTCTTAAGAGGTTGTTTGCGCGGCAAAGGGGCAGGGCTTTGAATCATATTACGGACCAAGCCTAAGCAGATGTTACTGCCCTTCCAATCAGATAAGGCTTGGTTGATTTCCCTGACCCGAAGCTTCCGTCTCATAACCGACTTCTCCTCTGCAGAGCACTTAGGTATGTATACCTGTAAGGTGACGATGGGAAGAAGGAGCAGTCTTATCCAGTTTGAACAACTCTCCGGTCTGGACAGAACTTTATCAAGGCAGAACTTAAGAGTTCTTGAGAATGCAAGCCTGCATTGGTGGGGAATACAAGAGACAGTGGAAACTTGTCTCTGAAAAGCTAAATGCAACAGTTCCAACGAGAATTCAGCCTCACCTGTGACGATCTCGTTAACTGCAGTGACCTCCGGCGTAGCGACATCAACAGCAGGCGTACCAGAGATGTCCACAGGGAGAATTCAGCAGGCGTACAACTATTATTATTTGAATATTTAATTCTATACTTACTTAAAATATCAAATAAATTATTATTTAATTTTATAAATTATTATTTAATTTATAACGATAATTATTAATTTTATACTTACTTAAAATATCAAATAAACAAATATTATTATAAATTATAATATTATTTAATTTTATACTTACTTAAAATTTTGGCGTACAACGAGAATTCAGCCTCATCTTTGTTTATAAATTATTATTTAATTTTATACTTACTTAAAATATCAAATAAACAAAAGTTATTATTTGAATATATTTTATTATAATTTTTTTTTATAGTGAGGAAATGTTAGTCTTAGAAATATATTAAAAAAATATTTATGACTCGTATTGAGCTTTGGTTGGTAGCCTAGCAACAAGCTAAGCTCCAACACCTTTTTGAATAGCAATACCTAATCTATAAAAAATAAAACTACCCAAACCACTACTAGCATCATTACTAACAAGACAGTTTTTCAAACGTTTAAAAAAACAAAAAGTATCTTCGCTAAGCTCTCCTAAGGTAGAGAAAGCTAGAACACTCAAATCATAACCATGCGAGACACATTTGTCCAGGTATTTAGTGCGTTTGCGCGAAACAACACTCGAAATGGCTTTACCTGGGACGAAAACACGAATGCCTTCACCAGTAAAGGGCGAGACGCCAGTGACATCCATACAAACATCTTGGCCATTCTCCCATTTAT
Organism: Papaver armeniacum; assembly: GCA_023531295.1. Taxonomy (NCBI): domain Eukaryota; kingdom Viridiplantae; phylum Streptophyta; class Magnoliopsida; order Ranunculales; family Papaveraceae; genus Papaver; species Papaver armeniacum. Next base: position 81,894 of record JAJJWW010014127.1, read on the forward strand.
GAACAAGGATGTCAGTAGGACGTAAATCTCTGTCATCATCAGACAAAAACCCAAAGGCAACTTCCTTACGCGCAGGCACACCAGCTTTATAGCAAATGTCAGCAATTACATCACGTACAAAATCATGTCGAAACTGGAGTCCAACATCCTTAGCACAATGGATCGCATGATCACCAAAGATGTCCATAGCTCTATTGCAGCTAAAGTACAAACCATTCTCGACAAACAAAGGGATACCAAGCCGATAGCAAAGTACAACTCTGAACTGTCTTGGACCAAGGCATTGATTAAGCCCATTAATTGGTACTGCTAATAGATAATCTTGTGCATGCTTAATACGATTACATTGCCACAGAATTGAATCTCTTGCGGACATAGAAAATTGTTTGGAGATTTGCTTCTTAACTGCATCAAAGTAAGTAACTGCCAGGGAATGCATGGAAGGGGGTATCATGGGATGTAATAATTAGAGGGTAGTCCACATACCTGAATAAAGTTCTGAAGAGCCAATTGACAGGTAAAACCTTTGTCTGTAGGGAATAAGTTACCAAGTATCACCTTTTGCACTGAAACAGTCTGACTCTGAGAGGTAAGATAACAATAGGTACGAGTGTCCGTCATAGTATAAATACCATGACCACCATCTTTGATAGGTAGGGTAGCTAATCTCTGCTGCAATGGCCTAAAGCCAGCTCCATCCCTTGTAATCAGGAGTCTCAAATACTTGAACAAGTGGTCATCAAAAAGATCAGTAGCTTGTTGAAGAGCTTCCGGATTGGTAGTACGCATTGCAAAATGAAGTCCTGGACACATCGGTGCAATTACAAAGTAAAAACATCTCACTTTGAGGGTCCCTAAGTTTCTTGATGGCAAACATTAGTTGAACAGTCTTGTTTACCCTACTCAACATCATATCACTAATAAAATTCAGATCTAAACTCACTGGTCGCCCCCAAAAGTTTAACGCCATTAGTATGTTGACCAATATCAAGAGGGAATACACCTTCGTAAAAGCTTCTAGGATCAGTAGAAGACCAAAATACTTCCATTTTCTTTATATTGAGATGTAAGCCCCTGTCAGGTCCTTCAGTTTCTATTATATTCAAAGACTTGGCCACCTTAAGCGTATCACCAATAATTGTACCATCGTCAAGATACCAGGCGTGCAGGTCAAGCTTGCAACGAGACGCAATTGACTTCACAAGGGGGTGAAGCGTCAAAGCAAACAACAATGGACCAAGAGAATCACCTTGTTGAACACCGACTGCAGAAGACAAAAAATAACTTTAAATCATATTTTTAAAATATATAAATCTAATTTTAAATCATATTTATAATTAAAAAATAACTTTTTACTAATAAATACTAGTGTCAATAATACAAAATATGTATATTCATTGACATTATCCAATTAAAAATATTAATTACTTTAATAATATTATGATTTTTTGAAGCATTACATTAATTTAATAGTATTTTATATAGTTTTTGTAAATAATTTTATTTTATTTTTATTAAAAGAAAAAATAATTTTAACTAATTAAAATAATTTTATTAATTATCTAATATTAATATAATTTAATTTAAGAAAAAACTCAGAGATTTTCGAAATAAACTTACTATGAAATCAAATTTAAAGAAATAATAATTCAAAAAATAGAACTATAATCAATTTCATTCGTAAACATCCCAAACACAAAAATTTAAAAGAATGGAATTCATTTTCTATGTAGTTTAAATTCCAGGTAGTTGGAACTCCCTAGAATTCGAACGCTATCCGTGCCAAACAGACCCTAAGAGAAATTGATAAGAAATTGAAGAGAAGATGATGCTGCTGAGATATTCGAGAAACAGAGATCGAGAAGGAAAAATTTGGAATTAGGGTTCCTGAATCTGATGTTGTTGTGGTGGTTGAGATCAATTAGGGTTTGAACAGGAAGAGAATTCATGGAGAGGTTGTGAAGGTGAAACTGCAGCTGAACCGAGATTGAGACAGAGATGAAGAATTGAAGCTAATAAAATCGTCGGGTTTCTGTGGTTGTTTATTGAAGTACCGATTAAGGAAAATAGGAGAACACTAGTACTGAGAACTGATGGGTTTTGACAGGAATCTGGTGGGGGGATGCATTCGATTGTTGCTTTGCAGCGTAGAAAGAAAAGAAGATGGTAGAGAAATTGATGATGGGTTTGTATGATTTAAGGGTTTGAGTGATTCATGAAATTTCTGGTTGAGCTACTTACTGTGTTGTTGGTGGTCTTGAAGTTATGAGAAGCAGAGAAGTAGAATGGAATGTCAGGCATGGGTGTGGAATGAAATTGGAGTTGCAGTTCAGGTTCAGATGAAGTTAGGGAATGAAGTTGCTGAAGTATACAACTGGGCAGTAAAGTGTTGATACTGTTGTAGTCGTGTGTTGTTGTTGTTCGAATGAAACTGAGTTACGGGGACGTGTTGTTGGTGGTGGTTTACAGTTCTTTGAGTTAACTACAGAGATGGATTTGGTTTATGCAGTGTGCAGCTGGTGTTGGTTGGCTGCAAAAGTATTGTCTGTGGTTGAGCTGTGCATTCCAAGATGGTACTGAAGCTAATGTTGCAGTTGAAATAGACAATTGATTATGCAGCTGCAAGAATTGGGTAGAGTGCTGAGATGAATGAAGCTGCAGGTGGACTGGTTGGTCTGAGAAGCAATTGAAGGTAAGTGGTAGCTGCTACTAAACTGAACTTGGAGGTGATGCTTCTGTTGGAGTGATGCCAAGAAACAAAGAGAAGGACTCGAGTTATTGGTGTTGTCTGTTGTGTGCAAGAGATCGGATGGAGAGAAGGGTTTGAGTTATCAATACTCACAAGAGGCAGTAGAAAAGATGTACATAACTGAAGCAGTGATGCAAGGGCTAGATTGCAGTTGCAGTTATGAAATTGCAGGCACTGAAGTGGTTGTGGTGGTTGCTGCCCATGGATATTGCAGCTGTACTTTATGATGCTACTCCAATGGACTAGGTGATACAAATGAAGCTGAAATGGGTTATGCTCATGATGATTCTGATGGCTTTATGGAATGAATAATGTTTGCATTACAGGAAATGAGGAGTGTTGCAGTTGCAGGTAGTATAATGGCTCATGTCTGAAATTGTTATTTGTTGGTGTAGACTGAGAAATTACAAGGGAAGTTGAAATAGAAGTGGTTGTGACAGTGAGAGTGAAGCTGAAGTAGCAGTTACAGAAAGAAGGGGGTTAGCTGAAGCTGTAGCAGTGCCAGTGATGCACCATCATTGTGCAACAACAAGTTATGGCATGTGCAAGGCTGCAACAGCTCAGGCCTTGGTTACTCAGATGAGTTAGTTAGCTGACTCTGATTAGACACAGCTGACTCTTACCTGACTCGTATGTCCCGGTTTGACTCAGTGACTTTGACTGAGTTGACTCGTTTGACTGACCGGTGTGCGTTGACTTTTCTGGTTACCTGAAGTACTTTGTCGGCCAACTTCCGGCTCCCTTACCGGTTTTCCGGTGATTACTTTTGGGACATATTTTCTACATAGGTTTTTCTCACATATGGGCTTGTTGGACCACTTGGACTTTGGGCTTTGAAGACTTGACCTAAGAAGGAGAAAAGCTACAAAAGGGAAGATTTCTACAACTTGAGATATCACGTATTCTACTTGGAGCTTTTGGAGATAGTCATTCTAGGGTTTGCATTATTTTCATCTTCTTTATTTTATTTTGATGAACTCTATAATTATGAGTAGCTAAAACAATCTTTGATTGAGGGTGATTTCAAAGCCCGAAATATGAACTCATGATTGATATACAATAGTTCGTTTTCTCGCAAGTTTCGTTATTATTTGATTTCTATTTTGCCAATAATTTTTATGGATTATTTGTTGATTGTTTAAGTTCGAAATTAAATAGTTGATTCATAATCCTATTACTAGTTTAGATTTTCTTCGACCGTAATTGTCTAGAAATATAAACACAAGTAGCAATATATGGGTATTGATGATGGGACTTTGTTAAAATTGACACTAGTAGGTGATTCATGCTTTTGAGTTCATCACTAGGAGGAACCTTATCTCATAAAACTTAGAGCACTTTTTTAAATCATACCTAGCAAGCGTACCTCTAGGTAACTTGAACAAGTAGAATCCGGTAGTCGAGCGCTTCCGTATCCGGTGAGCTTAGGAGATAATAACGGGATAATTGAGCGTACTAATTATATTAGGGTTGTTAGTAACAAGATAGTGCGAAGAACGTGTTATATATCGATTTGGTTTATGTTTCGTGGTTGAGAATGAATCCTTAGTCAATCTCATCTCATATTTGACTACAACTTTGTGATTTTCAGTATTTCTACAACAAAATCTTCTTTGATAAGAATACTTTTATAACAACTCTTGCTTCATGCCTCCCTTGGGACGAACCTGCTTTCATTATATTACTTGCTAGTGTAAAGAGAAGTAGAAAATTATTGTTTGCGAGTTGACACCTCGTCAAAATTGGCGCCACTGCCGGTGAGGCAGTGGCAAGTTTAGTTGTTATATTTATTCTTAGTTTTTATTTTTGCTTTTAGTTACAATTTTAGTTTACTAATTCAATCTTTTAGAATATTATTTTTAGGTGTTATTTTGTGAGTGCTTGGAAAGGGAAAACCAAGTCCTATTGGTATACGTCTTCGTTCGGGCACTCTACTAAAAGATTTCATTCGTGCATTGAATACTCCACTTCCTCCTAGTTCTTCACCTAGTGAATTCTCGGACTCGGACAAAGAGTAAGACGACACAATGGGAGGTCGACCACCTGCTCCAAGAACACTCAAGGAGCTCACTTCTCCAAACCTTGACCAGCAACCTTTATGTATTCAGTTGAATGAACCATTGAGTTGAAGCCGTAATTGATTCACTTGCTTCCCAAATTCATAGGTTTAGCGGGAGAACATCCTAACCGTCACTTGTAATAATTCCATCATGTTGTGACTAGTTTGAAGCAAGCAACTGCAAACACCGATATGGCTATGATGACAGCGTTTCCTTTCTCCCTTATAGATGTTGCAGGAGAATGGTTCTTTTACTTACCTCCTGGGAGTATAACCACATGGAATGGGATGAAAAAGTTATTCCTTGAGAAGTATTTTCCGACATCAAAAGCAATCGTGATTCGCAAGGAAATTTTTGGTATTATGCAAATATCGGGAGAGACTCTCTACGAGTATTGGGAGCGCTTGATAGGGTGTAGAATACATCCTATTTACTATCTATTGTTTATGCTTTCTTTGCTATTTTTCTTGTAAATTATGTATTTTACGCTTGTTTTGAGTTTTGTAGCTACTTTGGAGTCACACGGAGGAAAAGAAGAAGAAATCACCCAATTTAATCAAAAAGGGCAGAATTGTCATTTCACAGGGCGAACACTAGCGGGAGACGAGCCACGGTTAAAAGGCAACTCTCTTAGAGGTTATTGCAAGCTAACTCCAGTACAAGAAAATGTTGGTCTTTCTCACGATAAGAAGGCTATCCAGAACCAGTTTGCAAAAGATTAGAGACTTCTCTAGGGAAAGGGTGCAACATCTTAGTGGTGATCTTTGGGATTAGCGAATGGAATCGGCTCTGTCGGACACTCGTTCTAGATTCTTCGAGGCCAAGGAAAATGGGAGCCCAATGGACACACCGAGTTGCCCATATTTTATCTCCAAGTCTTGCTTAGGTTCTTCTGCTGCCCTTCCCCTCCAACTGCTCGGACGAAGTAGAAGTTAGTCAGGGTTCTCTTGGGGCTAACGAGAAGCCAAGCCGTGTTGTTCGCTCCTTGTTGAAAGATACGTCTTCTTCTCCATCTGCGGAGGCTGTTCTGTCCACTACCTCTAAAAGCAGAGATAGTCGATTGGAGTCTTCTTTAGATGAGAAATTGGCCAGAGAGAATGAAATGCTTGTCAATGAGATTGTCCATGAGAACCGCCATGCTTTTGCCGATGTATTGATATCGGCCGATAGGGATCAAAATGGTGTCCGGTCCAAAGTAAGAGAGACGATGGAGAATGCTTTCTCCGGGGATGGAATTGCGGAGTCTATGAAGCGAGGATGATCCCGACTATGGCCGTATAATTGAACTAATGAGGGAGGTGAGGGATGGCCTTTGCGGAATGGCTCCTCAAAGTTGGAAGCAAGAGATTTTCGAAGCTATAGATGTCGATATTCTCACTCAGGTGCTCATGTCCGGAACTCGTGACATGGACTATTAGGAAAGATCCTGCAGTTTGCATTGGTTACATTGCAGAAGCTTTCAGCTGCAGCTACCGAAGAAGAGATGAAGGAGACCCACAAAAATTTATTGAAAGATGTCGGTGTAGCATCAAGTGGTTCATTTATCGAATCAATGATAAAGGGTCTTCGTTTTGTTCTTCAAGAGATTCAGGCACTTAAGCGAGAAATCAGCAAAGCACGTATCATGGAACCAATTATAAAGGGTCCCGGTGGTTTGGAGTATCTGAAGAAGGCCTTTGGTGGCCGGCGGTGATGGATTCCGGCCGGATTCCGGCCATAATACCAGTTTTCCGGCGAGCCAAAAATTCCAGAATTTTCTATGGACTTCTCTCATGGGTGTGAAGACTTGGACTAGGAATTGGATGGAGAATTTGGCTCAAATTTGGAAAGACAAGATGAAGAGTGGAGAAAGACTTGAATTTGGAAATTGAATTGCAAAAGAAAAAGGATTCTATTCCTTGGAAGATTTGGAGAATATTGAAGCCTATAAATAGAGAAGTTTTCTACATCTTTTACACATCTCTACACACACAACACTTTTCTTTTCTTATTCTTTGTGTGAACTTTTTAGCATGAGTAGCTAATTTTCTTATTGATTGAGGATGAATTCCTAGTTCTTAATATATGTTTTGAGTTTTGTTTCAATTCTATCTTGAGTTTTTCACATGATTATCGTTTGTTTTTACTAATAGGAATGATCTTAAAGACATTCATGATTGATTGATAGATTGTTTGGGTGGCCAACTAAATTGATTTGTCGATTTAATCTAATGCTAGTGAAAGTTAGGGGATAAGTAATCGTTTCTTGACTCTTTACATAAGTAGCAAACACGAGACCTTGCGGAGGGATTCCGTGGAGCAATTGTGTGTAGAAACAACGCTAGAAAGTGAACCAAGCGAACCGAGTTTAACTACTAGTACTAAACCTAAATTCATAAATCTTAATGCATTCAGGGAATTACATCTTGTAAGCGAACCTCAGGGTGGTTCTTTTGAATAGAATCTGATAACTAAGCGGACCTGTTACTCAGTGAAATTAGGGATTTTGGGGCTAGCTAAGCGGACCTGCTATCCTACGGTTGGTGATAATCTGTGACTAATAACAAGTAGAAAAGAACATAGCTTTAATCATTGTTTTGCAACGAAGAAGGATTCCTTGATCTATTCTCTCTTATTGATTTCAACTTTATCCTTTAATTGCTTTATTTACTTTCTTTTGCTTTACACCCCCCTTTTCGTGACAATTTTTACAACTAGAATCTCTTGCTCCTCGTGGGAACGAACTTGACTACACTATATTACTTGTTAATTAGGTGGAAAATCTTGAATTAATTTGTTGTGGTACGACACGCATCAGCGCTACAAGAAGTTTTTAGCTAGCTATCCACATCACCAAATCATTGATCAACTTGTCATAAATATTTACATGAGGGGTTACTTCCTAATAAAAGACATTTGATCGATGCCGCAAGTGGTGGTGCACTTATTAACAAGACCATTACGGAAGCTACAAGTTTGTTGGAGAATATGACTGCAAACACTCAACAATTCTACACCAGGGGTGAACCAATGGTAAGGAAAGTGAATGAAGTTGGCGATTCTCCACACATAGAACAGAAGATGGGTAACATGGAGAGGATGATGCAACAATAGCAGCAGCCGTCATACCATCATCATACACCGAATATGTTGAGCAAGCAAGTGCTATGTACCAAAATCAGCAAAGGCCAAGATATGACCCGTATTCCAGCACATATAATCCGAGTTGGCGTGATCATCCTAGTTTTAGCTACGCCAACAAGCAAGCTGCAGTTTCCAATCCGCCTTTCAATCAACAAGGTGGGTATCAATTCTCGCAAAATCCACGTCAAGAAACTCAAGGCACGAGTATAGATGACAAGTTGAAACTTATTCTCAACTCAATGGTGCAAGATAAGCAAAAGACGAAGATGGTTATGAAGGACATTCAAATACAAATGGGTTAAGTAGCTACTATCGTTAGCAAATTGGAAGCACAAGCATAAGGAAAACTTCCTTCACAACCGTTGAATCATAAAGAGAATGCCAATGTTATTGAGCTATGAAGTGGGAAGTAAGTAGAGAAACGGTCAACATCACCGGTGTCCCATGAACCTGATTTAGAGAAATAAGAGGGTGAAACAGCCCTTAATAAGGCTGACCCGGTAACAAATTCTAACTCTAAAACTCGTGTTTCTACTTATGCTACTCCTCCACCTTTTCCTAGCAGGTTTGCGAAGTCAAACAAGGAGTCGTTATACCAAGAGATTTGGGAGATCTTCAAGAAGATTGAGGTGAACATTCCACTAATTGAGGCGATAAGGCAGGTTCCTCGATATGCAAAGTTCTTGAAGGAATTGAGCACTAACAAGCACAAACTGACCGGTAATGAGGTAATGAGTGTGGGGGGGGGGGAATGCTTCGGCATATCTTCAAAAGAAACTCCCACCCAATTTGAAAGATCCCGGTAGTTTCACTATACCATGTACTATTGGTAAAATCAGGTTTTAACGTGTTTTTCTAGATTTAGGAGCATCCATTAATGTTATGCCTGCTTCCGTTTATGAATCCTTGAATCTTGGTCCTCTTAAGAATACTGGTATTGTTATACAACTTGCTGATTGGTCTAATACTTACCCGAAAGGGGTTATTGAAGATGTTTTAGTGCAAGTTAATCAACTCATATTTCCGGCGGTTTTCTATGTTCTTGATATGATGGATGAAGATTCACCATTGTCTACTCCCTTGCTGATGGGTAGACCATTCATGAGAACAGCTAGAACAAAGATAGATGTTTTTAAAGGCGCCTTAACTATGGAATTTGATGATGAAATCATTAGTTTCAATATCTTTGAGGCTATGAGATATCCTAGTGATGTGCATTCCTGTTTTTCAATTGATATTATTGATTCTCTATCTCAACAGGTTTTTGAATTGAATGGTGATGATGCTTTAGAAAACACCATAGTGGAGAGTTTAGGTTATGGAAAATACAAAGACCTTGAAAGTGAATTGTCTATGTGTAGAGCTGTCAATTTATAACCCGGCTTGCGGGTTGACCCTAACCCGGATTGTTTCAACCCGGCTCGGCTTGGCTTGTTTCTTAAACGGATCAGGTTAGGGTTGGCATTCATATCCCATCTAGTAAAGAAGTCGGGCTAGGGCCAACCCGCGGGTTACCCGCCAACCTGTTAAATTTTATGACTCTAACGAAATAAAGAAAATGGTCATTAAGTGTAGTTGCAGGAAATCCCACACTACACCCCTTACTCAGTTTTGTTTAACTAATCCATTGAAAGATGTGTGATCAAGAATATTTATTAATTGATTCCATGAAATCTACCAAGATGCAAGAGGAGAAACTTGTTCGGGTGCTAAGAGAGTAAGTCCGTCATTGGGTGGACCATTGCCGATATCAAAGGAATCGGGCTCCCCTTCCACATGTATGCACCGAATACTTGAGGAGGGGCAACCAACAAGAGAAGCTCAACGCTTGAATCCTCCGATGAGTTTAGTAGTCAAGAAAGAAATCCCAAGTTGTCGGATGCTCTGGGGATTATCCATCCCATAATCCGATAGCAAATGGGTGAGCCCTAGCTCAAGTCGTTCCAAAGAAGTCCCGAATCATGGTGAAAAACGAAGATAATGACTTGGTTCCAACCAGAATCCGACTGTTGGAGAGTTTGTATTTGATTACCGAAATATCACTTGCACACTAAAAATGACCATTTCCCTTACCATTCATTGATCAAATGCTTGAAAGGTTGTTTGGACACTCTTACTATTGCTTTCATGGTTTTTCAAATATAAATCAGACAGTAATGTATCCGAAGATCAAGAAAAGAGGAATGCCATTTGTCCTTGGCACTTTTGCGTATAGACGTATGTCATTTGGCTCAGGTAATGCTCCATCCACTTTTCAACGCTCGTATGGTAAGTATATTTTCAGACTATGGGGAAAGCATCATAAGTAGAACATGGATGATATTAGCATGTAAGGAGATTCTTTTGACAAGTGCTTAGATAACCTACACTTATTCCTAAAACGGTATGTGAGAAATCCACCTTGGTGCTTAATTGGGAAAAGTGTCACAAGTATATGAATCATGGGATTGTGCTAGGCCATGTTATATCCTCTAGAGGGTTAGAAGTTTACAAGGCTAAGATAGATTTGATTCGAACTACAATACCCCACAATCATGAGGGAGGTTCTCTCTTTTCTTGGTCATGTGTTTTTATAGAGATTCATCAAGGATTTCTCCAAGATCGCAATGCCTGTGTAGACTTTTGCAGAAAGATGTGACCTTTGATTGTGACAAGGAATGCAAAGAAGATTTTCATTACACCTTAAAAGAGTTGTTGACTACCCAGCAAGCCCTTTGAGTTGATGTGCGATGCTAGTGATCATGTCACTGGAGCCGTAAGTTGGGACAACGAGATGGTAAAGCTCATGCCATTTATTATGCTTCTAGAACTCTCAATGGAGCGCAAATCAACTACTTTACTACTTCAAAGGAGCTCTTGGCCATAGTGTTTTGCACTAGAGAAGCTTAGGATATTATTTAATGGGTATGAAGGTGGTTGTTTTCTCTCGACGATGTCGTACTTTGATACTTTCTAACAAAGAAGGATGCTAATCCAAGGCTCATGAGATGGATACTCTTCCTTCAAGAGTTCAACATACAAATCAGACAAGAAGGGCAGTGAGAACAGAGCGGATCATGTAAGGTATTGGTTGTGTCCGAAGAAGCGATTTTGCATGATAGCTTCCCGTGATGAGCAATCCTTTGCGCTGCTGGGCACAACTCCATGGTACGATGATATTGTTAACTTCTTGGTGACGGGACAAGTACTTAGCCCATGTCTACATTTCAGAACATTGCTCAGAAGATATTAAGCAATATATATGGGATGAACCTTATTTGTGGAAGCTATTGCTCGATCAAATGATCCACAAAAAGGTACTTGAATCCAGTTTCAATCAATTTCGAATCTCTTGTCACTTATATGCTTGTGGTGTCCATTTCTAAGCAGACAACCTCAAGGTTCTCGAAAGTGGATTTTATTGGCCTACATTGTTTAGGGGATGCATATTTATTTTGTAAGGTCATGGATAGGTGTCAAAGGACAAGCAATTATAGGTGGTGCTAGAAACCAAACGCCGCAAATACCAATTCTCGCCGTTCGTATTTTTGATGTTTGGGGCATCGATTTTATGGGGCCTTTAATTCCAATGAGAAATTTTATATACTTCTTGCTATAGATTATGTTTTTAAATGGTTGGAAGCTAAAGCCACCCCTACTAATGATTCTCGTCATTTTAGAGTTTTGAAGGAACATATGTTTTCTAAATTTGGTACACCTCGAGTGGT